>PVKS010001311.1:0-145983 GCA_004027875.1 Aplodontia rufa
GCCCATTTATTAATTGGGTTGTTTGTGTTTTTGTAGTTAAGATTTTTGAGGATTTTGTAGATTCTGGATATGAGGCCCCTGTCCGAGGAATCATAGCCCATGATTCTCTCCATCTCCGTAGGAAATCTCTTGACTCTCTTGATTGTTTCCTTGGCAGTACAAAAGTTTTTTAGCTTTATGGCATCCCATTCACTGATTTTTGACTTTACTTCCTTCACTTTGGGAGACATGTTGAGAAAGTCTTTGCCTACTCCCAAATGCTGAAGTGTTGGACCTAATTTGTCTTCCATCAGTTGCAAGGTAGCTGTTTTAATTCCTAGCTCCTTAATCCATTTTGATTTGATTCTCGTGCAAGGAGAAAGATATGGGTCTAATTTCAACTTTCTGCAAGTGGCTGTCCAGTTTGTCCAACACCATTTGTTGAAGAGGCTGTCTCCCCTCCATGTAATATTTCGTCCCCCTTTGTCAAAAATCAGATGTTTAAAGATTTGAGGGTTTGTTTCAGGGTCTTCTATTCTATTCCATTGGTCTTCTTTCCTATCTTGATACCAGTACCATGCTGTCTTTGTTACTACGGCTCTATAGTGTAGTTTTAAATCTGGTATGGCGAAACCGCCTGTTTCATCTTTCTTGCTTAGTAGTGTTTTGGCAATTCTAGGTTTCTTGTTGTTCCAAATGAATTTGAGAATTGCTTTTTCTATGTCAGTAAAGAATGACATATGTGTCTTTATGGGGATAGCATTAAATCTGTATAAAGCTTTCGGTAGAATGGCCATTTTTATTATATTGATTCTGCCTAACCAAGAGCGTGGAACATCTTTCCATCTTCTTAGGTCGTCTTGTATTTCATTCTTCAATGACTGATAATTTTCATTAAAGAGATCTTTGATTTCCCTTGTAAGGTTAATTCCCAAGTATTTAATTTTTTTCAAAGATATTTTGAATGGGACTGATTTCCTGACTTCATCAGTCCTATTATTATTGGTGTATAGGAAAGCTATTGCTTTATGTGTGTTGATCTTGTATCCTGCCACTTTGCTAAATCTATTTATGAGTTCAAGCAGTTTACTGATGGAGTTTTTTGGATCTTCCACATACAGGATCATGTCACCAGCAAAAAGAGTTTGACTTCTCTCTTCCTATTTTTATCCCTTTGATTTCTTTCTCTTGCCTAATTGCTCCAGCTAGGGTCTCAAGGACAATACTGAATAAAAGCGGTGAGAGTGGACAGCCTTGTCTCGTTCCAGATTTTAGGGGAAATGCTTTCAGCTTTTCTCCATTTAGTATTATACTAGCTAAGGGTTTAGCATATATCGCCTTTACATAGTTCAGAAATGATCCTTTGAATCCTATCTTCTCTAGAGTTTTGAACATAAAAGGGTGCTGGATTTTATCAAAGGCCTTTTCTGCATCCATTGAGATGATCATATGGTTTTTGTCCTTGATTCTATTGAAGTGGTGAATTACGTTAATTGTTTTGCGTATGTTGAACCAGCCTTGCATACCAGGGATGAAGCCCACTTGATCATGATGGATTATCTTCTTTATAAGTTTTTGAATACAGTTTGCTAGTACCTTATTCAGAATATTTGCATCTAAGTTCATCAGGGACATTGGTCTGTAATTTTCTTTTTTTGATGTATCCTTGTCAGGTTTTGGAATTAGAGTTATGGTTGCTTCAAAAAAGAGGATGGGAGCATTCCCTCCTTTTCAGTTTCTTGAAGTAACGTAATAAGGAGAGGTGTTAGTTCCTCCTCAAAAGTGTGATAAAAATCAGCGGAGAAGCCATCAGGTCCTGGGCTTTTCTTCTTTGGAAGACTTTTAATTGCGATATGGATTTCAGTGCCTGTGATTAGGCTATTTAGGAATTCAGTATCATCCTGAGTCAATTTAGGGATGTTGTATGTGTCAAGAAATTTATCCATTTCCTCCAAATTATCAATTTTGGAGGAGTGTGGGTTTTCAAAATATGATCTTATAATTTGTTGGAGTTCCATGGGGTCAGTGGTGATCACTCCCTTTTCATTGGAGATTTTATTGGTTTGCTTGATTTCTCTCCTCTTGGTTAGTTTCACTAGGGGTCTATCTATCTTGTTTATTTTTTCTAAGTACCAGCTCTTTGTTTCATCAATTCTTTTTATTTTTTTGTTCTCAGTTTCATTGATTTCAGCTCTGATCTTGATAATTTCCTGTCTTCTGCTGGCTTTGAGGTTAGATTGTTCTTCCTTTTGAAGGGCTTTGAGATGAAGCATAAGCTTATTTATTTGGGATTTCTCTTCATTTTTTTTTTTATTTTTTTTTTAAAGAGAGAGGGACAGTGAGAGAGACAGAGAAAGAGAGAAACAACTTTATTTAGTTTTTCACATGGCCTTAGTTGCTCCAACACTCAGTTGTGTACGTGGTGCTGGGGTTTGAACCCGGGTCCTCGTGCTTGCCAGGCAAGCGCCGAAACCGCTGAGCCACCGCTCCAGCCCTCTCTTCATTTTTAATGTGGGCACTCAGTGCTATAAATTTCCCCTTAGGAAAATTTATAGCAGTAAATTTTATATAAATTTTTATAGCAGTAAAATTTATATAAATTCCCACCTCTGCTGTCCCAGAGGTTTCGATATGTTGTGTCTTCATTTTCCTTCTCTTCCAAGAATTTTTGGATTACTTCTTTCATGTCTTCTTGGACCCATTCTTCATTTAATAGAGTATTATTCAACTTCCATGAATATGTGTGTTTTCTGTTATGATTATTGCTGTTGATTGCTAGGGTCATAGCATTGTGATCTGACAGGACACATGGAATGATGTCTACTTTTTTATATTTGCTGAGATTATCTTTGTGAGCCAGAATATGATCTATTTTGGAAAAGGATCCATGTGCTGCAGAGAAGAAGGTGTACTCTGCTAACTTGGGATGGAAAATTCTATGTATGTCTGTTAAGTCCATTTGGTTTATGGAGTTATTTAGGCTGGAGATTTCTTTATTGATTTTTTGTTTTGATGATCTGTCTAATGGTGACAGTGGAGTGTTGAAGTCAGAGAGAGAATTTTTAAGAGACTGTTTTAATGGCCCTGATGAAAGATAAGCTCTGAACCAAGGAAGTAGCAGTAGTAGAGTTGGTGAGGAGGGATCAGATTTGAGACATATAGGAAATGATAGGTATTGGTCATTAAGGAGGTTAGTATGTTAGAGGAGGGGTTTGGATCCAGATGTTCGGAAGAGGGAGGAAACGTCCTGACCTTTTCTTGGCTTTAAGGAACAAGTTGACAATACATGCAGCAGTAAAGCTAAGGACAGAGGAAGCATTGAACATCACAGGGATGAGATCATGTGAGAAGATAGTTGGGTCAGGTAGGTGGCAAAGAGAGCGCTCTACAATTTTAAGGCCAACCCTTTTAGGTGGGTGTCAGGTTCCTCCCTCCCTCCATGCTCTCCTGCAGTTGTGTCCTCCACGTGTTGCACTGACAGCTCTCATGTCTTGTGGCATCATACCAGCCATCATTCAAGCATGCTGTAATATCTCCAAGCAAATGCTTCCATATTCCCCTCCAACTAATACTTCATTTTCTTATTCTCTTTCTAGGAAAACTGAATTGTCTGAACTCCTCCACTTCTACTTCCAATCCCTCTTCTACTCCTTCTCCTTCATTTTCTTGATTTCTTTCTAATTAGACTTTCCTTCCTACCTCTCCCAGAACTTCTCTTCTCAAAGTCATAATGGCCTTCATGTTGCCAAATAAAATGACCATTTCTCATTTTTTCTCACTTTGTTGTTGGCAGATTTGACCCAGTTAATCACTCCCTATTTCTTCAAATTCTCAGGACATTGCTTTTCGTGGTTTCCTTCTTCCCTCACTGAATGCCTTTCTATGCTAGTTCTTCCTCCTCATCCTGACCTCAAACACTGGAAATCCCAGGTCTGAGTCCTTGGACTTCTCTGGCAATATTTATACCCTAGATGACCTTCTCTAGTCAGTTTAAAATAATATTTATATATTATTATTTATTCATAAATTGAATTGAATAACCTGAATTCCATTTTACCCAGTGCTCAGGCCAAAAATCTTGGTGTCATTCTTGATTTCATCCCTTGCACCCCTCATTCAACTCATCAGCAAATTCTGTTGGTCAACCTTTCAAAACAGATAGATACCTCTCTACTGCTACCATTTATAATCTGAGCCATCATAAACTTCTTGTTTGGATTGTTGCAGCAGCCTTCTAATTAGCCTCCTTGCTGCCAACTTCACACCCCTACACTTCATTTTCTGATATGAAGTCAAGTCACCTCATTCCTCTCACACCGCCTCAGGAACTACCTTCTACTTTTGACTATAAGCTCAAGTCTTACCAGTGGCCTGTGGTGTCCTCCATGAGAGGCCTTGGTGCCTCTCTGATAAATATCCAGCCTGCTTCTCCTTTTCTTAATCCACACTGGCCCTGGAGTACAGTAAGTATGCCAGGCTTTATGCATTTTCTGCCTTGAACATTATCCCCCTGGGTAAACACATAGCTTACTTCCTTTAGACTATGTTTACATGTTCCCCTGGCAGAAGGGCCTGTCCTTGTTGCCCTGTATAAACTTGTAACATATCCCCGCTATTAATCTCTTACCCTTTTACCCTCCTTTATTTATTATTTTGGTTTTCTTTATTTTTGAGTCAAGATCTTCTTATGTTGCCCAGGCTGGCCTTAAACTTGTAATTCTTCTGCCTTAGCCTCCAGAGCAGCTAGAATTACAGGCGTACACCACCACATCCAGTTCTCCTTAATTCTTTAATGTCCCTATAACCATCTGACAGAGTTGGTTTGTTTGTTGTCTACTCACTTTAAACAAAACATTGCTGTGTTTGTCCACCAGAATGTAAACTAGGGGAAAATAGACTTTGCTGTAATCTCTGCTGATCCTTAATACCTAGAATGATACCTGGAATGTAATTGGTCAAATGGGTGAAGAGCCAAGGTGCATCTCAATGCTGGTATGGCAGGCACTGTGGTCTGGGCGATAGGTGTCTTCCTTTGTTCCCAGGTTCAGTGAAGGTTAGCAGGGAACTGTTCCTCTGGATCCCTGAAGAAAAGAAGCTAGACTGTCAGTAGCAAAGTGGTAGACCAGACACAAAAGAAATGTTTACTCATGTGGTTGGCTTCCTGATACTGCCTGGATCCAGGCATTGTCATTCTCTCAGCCTTTGTTTCCTATTGCCCAAGAAGGGAAGAATTATCTTACATTCACTCCCAATCTCAATTTTTTTTAAGATAGAGAAAGAGAAAATTAATTTTATTTAGTTTTTCATCTTGTTTTTGTTTCTCTGACCCAGGAATCGAACATGGGTCCTTGTGTATGCCAGGCAAGTGCAGTACCACTGAGCCACTACTCCAGCCCCCCAATCTCAAATTGAATACTGTGAAATAACTAGAAGAGCTGGATCAGTGGCTCAGTGGTTGGAGTGCTTGCCTGGCATGTGCAAGGACCCAGCTTCAAACCCTAGCACCACATACACAAGTGTCCAAGAAACATAGGCTAGATGAAAAAACAAATAAAATTGATTCTTTCTCTCTCACTCCTTCCTTCTCTGTCTCTTAAAAAAAATGAAAAGAAAGAAAGAAAGAAAGAAACAGCTAGAGAGGGACTAGGGATATAGCTCAGAGGTAGAGTGCTTGCCTAGTATATTCAAGGCCGTGAGTTCAATCCCCAGTACTATAGGTGGGGGGAAAAAAGAGAGTGAGAAAAGAAACAACTAGAGAGTGAAACTGAAGCCCAAGAATTAGCAATTTCTTATCCATGCCAATACATGCCATCTGCTGTGTAAATTCACTGTCACTGAGAAGCCTCCTGATACCTGCCCCCTCCTTGTGTCTCTCTGTAAGCCTCCCTGCTCTAGGTGACATATTCTCTTTAGCCCCTCTAACCTGAGAACAGAAACTGATGGAGACAGTTTGTCTTACCTCCACATGAGAATAATTAAAATGAAGTCCCAAGCACTCATTTGCTTAAGAGGCTGGACTGATGACTTTTTTTTTTTTTGTACTGGGGATTGAACCCAGGGGTGAGGCACTTATCTACTGAGGCACATCACCAGACCATTTAAAAAAGTTTTATTTTGAGACAAGGTCTTGCTAAGTTGCTTAAGACCTCTCTAAATTGCTGAGGCTGGCTTTGAACTTGTAATCCTCCTGCATGAGCCTCCCAAGTTGCTGGGATTAATGGCATGTGCCACTGCGCCCAGCTTGGACTGATGACCTTTTACATCTGTGGTTCCGTAAAATAAATAAGAGAGACCTAAGGCGTGTGTTGTTTGTAGTAGGTTGGGATCTCCAAAGACTGGAGCGTGGTGCACTTCCCTGCTGCTGCTTACTCTAGAGAGGGCTGGGGCTTGCTCCCTTCACACCTCCTCACTGAGTCTGTTTGGTAATTGGCTTGGCTGGGCACTGAATTTCTCTTGTCTATGCCCATATACGCATGGGATAGCTCTTGTTTGACTTGCCCTTTTAAAAACAACTTAAGCATGTTGAGGTTTCCTGTTGATCGGGGGCAGCCAGAGGCTACGACCCAACAGGGAATTCTTGGCCAGTCTCTGACTCAATAAGCTCAGTTTTCTATGTGTGAGCAAGCGGTGACAGCAGCCTGGCGCAGGGGCAGCTGGCTGCTGTCTTATGGATGGCATGGCACTCTGGAGTCCAGCTTTAAGGGCCATGGCGTTATGATCAGGTAGGCCTTTACAGGGTGCAGTATTGGCCAAATCCTGCTATCTTTGAACAAAAGCTTCTTAGAAAGAGCTTCTGGGGCTGGAGTGGTGGGTTAGTGGTTACGGCACTTGCCTGGCATGAGCAAGTTCGGGGATTTGACCCTACACCATGAACTCAACAAAGTGTTGGAGCAATAAAAGCCACATGAAAACCTAAATAAAATTGATTTTCTCTCTTTCTCTCACTATCCCTCTTTCTTTTTTTTTTTTTAAAGAGCTCCTAAAGTTGATGATAATTTCTATAGTAGACAGCTAGAAAAGTATGCTGAAGAAGTTTGCTCATGATTCTCTTCTGTAAGCTCGCTGACCTTTACCTTTTCCCTTCTCTCTCTTTTGTTCATCATTCAGTGAGCACTTTCCAGATACTGATACTTGTTATGTGTCCCTTGACCTAGAAGAAAACATCTGTCAGGAAAGACCAAAGTGTTCCCCAGTACTTAAAAATGCGGTGTTCTGGACTGATGTGTGGCCAGTGCCATGGGGGTTTCTTTTGAGCCATGTTTGAAGGCCTGAGGGTTCACAAAGATGGCCAAGGCTACTCAACTCAATGCCTGTAAACCCAGTGGTGACTGAGGCAGGAGGATCATGCAAATTTGGGGCTAGCCTCAGCAACTTAGCAATACCCTGTCTCAAAATAAAAGATAAAACAGGCTGGGAATGTGGCTCAATGGTTCAGAGCCCCTGATTTCTATGTCTGGTACCAAAACAAAATAAACAAACAAAAACAATTGGCAGAGTTCTCTGCTTACTCATTAGAGAGGCAGCATAATGTAGTCTTAAGTTCATGTTCTGTCTTCACTCACCCTCTGAGTGACCTTGGATGAGCTATTTAACCTATATCTTAGTATTTTTAATTTGTAATAAGGTAATTTAGTAATACATGATAATAACCTCATAGAATTTATGTGATGATTAATTGAGTTAATATGTATAAAAACAATTAGAACTGTTCTCAGTATTTGCTAATATATATATATATATTTGGAGCTGGGAAATAGCTGAGGCTTACTGGATGTGATGCCACTATTGTAGGATGGAGCTGCCTGAGGAATTGGTGCCCCTTCCCCATTGGCCTTCTGATTGAGAGAGTGGAGAGGACTCTTAGTTGAGGTGCTCTCATTGAGGTGCTTGGGGAATCCTAATTCCTAATCCTAATTCCTCTCAGGACCCAAGGTGAGGTAAGGGAAAGATCAAAGTATTTAAACATACGTATTTGGGGTTACTTAAGCCAATTGTGCGTGCTAGAGCTGCCTTGTAGCAACTCACAGAGTTGGTCATTAGCATGGCTGCTCAACTCTACGTTCAGCGATATTACATTTGTAGCTGAGCAATAGTGGAAATATTTACACTGTAGAAATTGGTGAATGCTACCAATGTATACTTCCTTCCCCAGAGAGCCAGTTGTTAGCCGTTTAGCAGCACACCACTGGTCTCACTGTTCTCTCTTTGGAAGGTACAGATTCTTGGGATACTTTATTCTGTCACAGAACAAGATTCTGATCCATACGTTATTTGGGGTCTTTGGGAGCAACTTGAGCAAAGAGGGCTATTGAGTTTGGCTTGCTGTGGCTAAGGAGCTATTTCTCTCCTTGAGGACAGTCTTTTTGTTTCTTTTTTTTAAGAAGAGAGAAAGAAAGAGAATCAATTTTATTTAGTTTTTCATGTGGCTTTCGTTGCTCTGACACTTCGTTGTGTACATGGTGCTGTGATTCGAACCCGCATCCTCATGCATGCCAGGTAAGCACCCTAACTGCTAAGCCACCACTCCAGCCCCTCCCTTTCTCTCTCTTCTTTAAAGTTTTTTGAGAGAAGGACAGTGAGAGAGAGAAAGAAAGAATCAATTTTATTTAGTTTTTCATGTGGCTTTCATTAATCCGACACTTTGTTGCGTACACGGCAAGGACAGTCTTGAAGGTGCATTGCTTGAACAGAATACATTTGACTTTGGGAGTCCTGTAGGAAAGAGACGCTGGGTTCTCTAGAATAAAACATGATGCCTCTGGTTTTTAGCCTACTCACTATTCTTTTCTTTTCCTCTCCTAGGTCTCAGTCAGTCTCTCCACCTCCAGTTCTGTCTCCACCACGGAGTCCCATCTATCCCCTCAGTGATAGTGAAACCTCAGCCTGTAGGTACCCCAGCCATTTGAGATCCCGAGTGCTCCTCAAGGACTGGCACCCCTGTGATCCTTCACTCCAAGATCCTCAAGATCCTTCCCCAGATACTTCACCACCCATCTGTCCTCTCAAGGCCACCAGCTCCAATTATTTGGACAAAAGCCCTTCCGTGTGCAAAAGAGAGAACCAGAAGGAGAACATCCAGAGTGCAGCCCAGGATGTAGAGGGAGTAGCTGCTTGCCTCCCCCTTGCCCAGAGCACCCCATTCCTAGGGCCAACAGTTAGCTCACGGAGTGTTTTGCTCACCCGCACTGGCACTCGTGCCCATAGCCTGGGCATCCGGGAGAAGATTTCAGCATGGGAAGGTCGCCGAGAGGCTTCACCCAGGATGAGCCTCTGTGGAGAGAAGCGGGAGGCCTCTGGGGGTGAGTGGGCAGTCAGTGAGGGCTGCCCCAGCGTGGGGTGCCCCAGCGTGGTGCCATCCCCCTGCAGCTCAGAAAAGACCTTTGATTTCAAGGGCCTCCGGAGAATGAGCAGGACCTTCTCTGAGTGTTCCTACCCTGAGACTGAGGAAGAAGCAGAGGCGCTCCCTGTCCGGGACTCTTTCTACAGGCTGGAAAAGCGGCCAGGCCGAAGTGAGCCCAGTGCCTTCCTCAAGGGGCATGGCAGCAGGAAAGAAAGTTCAGCAGTGCTGAGCCGGATCCAAAAAATTGAACAGGCTCTTAAAGAGCAGCCAGGCCGGGGGCTCCCCCAGCTCCCTAGCAGCTGCTACAGTGTAGATCGCAGTAGAAGGAAGACTGGAACCTTGGAGACCTTGGAGGAACCAGCAGTGAGCACGAGTGTGAGCACTGGCACCTGGGCAGCAGGAGGGGCTGGAGTTGCGGGGGAGGCAGGTCCACCCCTGGAGAGGGAAAGCAGTGGTTCCATGAAACCAGGGACCCCTGGAAATATCCCTAGCTCCCATCTGCTGCCGTCAAAGAGCTCCCCTGATCCCACTGTGAACCCTGTTCCCAAACCCAAGCGCACCTTTGAATATGAGGCTGACAAGAACCCCAAGAGTAAGCCAAGCAATGGTCTACCTCCTTCACCCACACCTGCTGCTCCACCCCCACTGCCCTCTACCCCAGCCCCACCAGTCACCCGGAGACCCAAGAAGGATGTGCGTGGTCACCGCAAGTCCCAGAGCAGGTAACACATGCTCCTGTGTCTCATAGAGGGACACGGCAGCTTTCTTTTAAATGAAGGATGCAAAAGCAGGTTGTAGTGTGGGTCACAGGAGTGCTTCATGATCATTAGTTTGGTGGTAGTTGTAGTGAAAAATGGGATTGTTCTCTTTTCACAGGATGCTTGCATGGATGTGGGAAGGTGAAAGCTCTTCTGCCCAGTTCTATGTACTATAGATGTTAGCTGGGTTTGGCCTTTGGAGTAGAGCCCTAGTGGAGCTTCCCTAAGCCTTCATGGGAGGATCAGAGCCACATTATTTTTAGGTTGAGTAGGTGGTCCCTTGAGGAGACTAGTAGGATCTTAGCTCACTATTACCTGAAGTGCCATCACTGGAAACTTCTAGTGAAGCACTATTTGAATATTGCATTTTATCATTAACACAGTAGTGTTGGCAAATTTATCGTGATTCTTTTCTCCTGAGTATCTCCCAGCTATATGGTATCTCTGGGCTGGTTTTAGGAGAATCTTCTTAGATCCTAAAAGGGGAGACTGATGGGAAAAGTAGTGAAAAACCATTTCATCTTCTTGCTGTGTCCAAGAACTACCTATTCCCAGCTTCCCATTGGTTTCCCAGTCAGCTTTGGCATTTCTGACCCTGGACTATCAGGGCCATCTCTCCACAGTGTACGGAGCTGGAGCTGCTGGAGTTTGTTAAAATTGATGGGCATTTGTTTTTTGGAGGCTGGGAGCCAGCTTCCTTTAAAGAGCTTTTCTCCTCCCCCTTCCTGCCTTTTTCATCTAACTCAAAATCAAATGGGCATTCAGGTTTGTTTCACTTCTAGGAATTCTTGAGTCTGTTCCCATACCTTAGAATTCATCCAGCATATCTCATCTCATATGTTGAATTTTCCTGCCATGTGCACAGAGGAGGAATTGCAAAGGTTCAGATCTCTGAGCCAAAACAGCCCATGGCTTAGGATAATCCCATGTGTTAGCCCACCTCAAAATGTTCATTGGCTCTTGAATTCTTTACCAGCCTGCCAAGAGTGTTTGGTTTATTCTATTCATCCATTTCTATAAACACCCATCCAGAGCCTGCTATGCACCAAACCTTGTGCTGGTAAAAGGGACACAGAGGCAAATAAGACATGATTCTTCCATTCAAGGACCTCATGGACTGGTACACAGATAAATTAAAGACACGGTGATATCTTTGTTCCATGACCCATGTCACTTCACATCATTTAGACTGGGGAGTGAGGAGAGGCCCCTCACAGAGGGAACTGCTGAACTAAATTTAGAAGCAGTTAACTATGCAACATGAGTGAGTTGGGGAAGAGTTCTTCAACCTGAAGGTTTTACACACATTCCCACACATTACATTTGTATGTGGTATATACACACATATCACACATACCATATATGGGGGAATCACTTCATATAAGAATTTAGCAAAATTAAACCTGTGCTCTTAAAAAAAAGAGACACAGTTAAAAAGTATAAGCTGTTCTGTTTGCCTTTCCACATAGTGAACATACTCTGAGGAGTATGAGCTGGTAAGTTTGTATCTCGTAGTCAGGCATGATTCTCATATACTGTTTTTTATTTTAAAAAAGTGTAGGTCAAATATTTCATCTAGTATTTGACCAAAGAAAAAGAAATCTATTAAAAATCAGGAAGAACTGACTGCATTTGTCTTAACGAGAGGTAATATGTTGGGTCTTCAACATGGTTGGTACCTTCTGGAGAGGTTTTCAAGGATAATTTGACAGAACATGATTTGTTTCTTATTCATGGACTCAAGAACTGCCAGTGAATACTTGGTGTTACACCAACATTTGGGAACCACCACACTCAGCCTTTGGATATTTAACTAGTCGAGAAGTCCAGGCCAAAGACAGAAATTTGGGAGTCATCAAGCTTTAAATGGTAGATAGAGTGATAGCCCACAGATACTTGACAATGAGATGAAAGTCCTGAAGACAGAACTCTGATAGACCTTATCATTTAAAAGGCAAGTGAAAAAGCTATCCTTCACAAAAGCCTGTAAAATAATTGCCAGAGAGGTAGCTGAAAACTGGAAGGCAACGTGTCATAGGGGCAAGGAGGGTCCTACTGTGTTGAGTGTTACAGAGGGGCTGGGCAAGCTAAGAACACAATGTGGCCTTTAGAACATTTTCAGTCATTGACTTGCATCTCAGTATTCTTAGGAGAAATCATTTGGTAACAAGAGAGAAAAGGATATCATTGGAATAGTGAGGTGTTTGTGGGCGAGAGGAGGGACTCCTCCCTAGCAGCTGCTGGGACTTGCCTTGAAGAGGGAGAGGATACATCTGGGGTCTCAACTTAGATCAGGGGAGAGGAGTAAGGAGCTCTGTGGGCTCAGGGCATCTTAGGGACTGATAAGCTGTGGTTGAAATGCTACAGAAGAAGGAATGTTACCTGGGGGGTGTGTGAGGAAAGGAGCAGGCAACTAGCTGGAGGGTAGCTGCTGCAGGTTGTCCTCCAGCTCTGGAGTCCTAGTCAAAGAGTCTGATTTGTTTTGAGGGTTCAGCTCTGGCTGTTTCAGTAAGCCACCCTGCACCAAGTGGTCACTCCAATCTCCTCATTTGTAAAATGGCACAATACCTGCTAGCACAATTAAGAAGGTTAATGAGATAACACAGGTGCATTTGATGCAGCACCTGACACAGCATGCTTTTAAGCTGTGGAAGCCATTACTTAATATTGCTATTAATAGGGTGAAAGCACATTGCAGGCACCCCAGCTGAGGCCCTTTAGACCGTGCCTCCTCATTTACATGGAAAGTTTGGATCTACCTTCATGATTTGCTCAGTAGCTGGTTTTCTGAGGAAGGCCGCTAGTCTTTGTTGTTGTGGCCATTTCCCAACCAGACAGCAGGGGTCTGGCTCAGTGGGAATGACTTTTGCTCTTATTATCCACAGAAAATCCTTTGAATTTGAGGATGCATCCAGTCTCCAGTCCCTATACCCCTCTTCTCCCACTGAGAATGGTACTGAGAACCAACCCAAGTTTGGATCCAAAAGCACTTTAGAAGAGAATGCCTATGAAGATATTGTGGGTAAGCAGTGGCAGATGTGGTGGGCTGGGCCATCTCTGGGGGATGCAAAAGAACAGGAAACGGAGGAGATGCTCTTGCGTTGTTTACTGTGGGCAAATGTGTTCCCTTCTTGGAGAATTCCTCCTTAAAATGGGCATCAGAGGAAGCACCTTATCAAGAGAGAGCAATGGAGTGACTAAAGCCTAACCATAGAGCCAACTGAAAAACAAAGGGCCTTTGGGACCACCTGAAGGAAAAATGACATCATTCCTTGCTTTTTCTTTTGGAAAAGTGAGACCAGAACAGGCACTCTTCCTTAGCAGTGTGTCCTTAGGTAAATCACTTAAACTGTTGCGAGTGCTCTGTTTTTCTCTTACAAAGTGATGATGGTGTGATATGAATTACCATAATAATAGTAATAATAGCAATACTTCCTAAGTTTATTGTTAGAATTAAATGCGCTAAGAGTAAGACATTGGCAGATTCAGTATCTGGTGAGGGTCTGCTTCCTGGTTCAAAGACATCTGTCGGCTCCCATGTGATTGAAAGGGTGAGAGAGTTCTCTGGGGTCCCTTTTATAAGGTCACTAATTCCATTCGTGAAGACTCTGCTCTTTTGACCTAATTACCTCCTTAAAGACCCCACCTACCAATGCTAATACATTGGGGATTAGGTTTCACCATAATCTTGAGGGGATACCGACATTGTTTGTAGTATAAGCCAATCAGTTTCATAGCCCCAGTTTCATAGATGCTTTCAGAAGACGTCAGACTCTTGGGTTCAAGACAAAGGACTGTATTATTTATGGCACAGCAGGCAGTGTGAGCTTCATTTTCCCACAGGCTCCCCTTGCTCACAAGCTCTGTGGGGCAGTATGGCAGAGGCACAGGTAGAAGCCCAAGGTTGGGAGACCCTAGTCTTCCTATGGGCTGCCAGCAAAACTTCCCAACCTTTGCCTACAAGGAGACATTATCATTGCTGGTCAGGAAACAAATATGCCTCTCCTTAGAAGAGAGGAAAGTATCGCCATCTTCCAAGGCTATAAACATCCTTGAAAATATAGTCCAGAACTGTTTCTTGCTCAGAAGAGAAGCAGAAATACACCATCAAAAATTATCCCTCAGGGGCTGGAGCGGTGGCTCAGCGGTTTCGGTGCTTGCCTGGCACGCGCGAGGACCTGAGTTCAAACCCCAGCACCACGTACACAACTAAGTATTGGAGCAACGAAAGCCATGTGAAAAACTCAATAAAGTTGTTTCTCTCTTTCTCTTTCTCACTGTCCCTCTCTCTTTAATTAAAAAAAAATTATCCCTCAACAAGTGGGAGAACATGATGTTAGCAAAATTAAATTCAAAGGTGAACAAAAATTAGATGGACTACACTGGGTTGAGTTTATTTTTGGCATTCATTGTAATTTTGACCTCATCCTTTTCAGTTGAGGGTGGCTTTGAATCTGCTCAAATAAAGTATATGTTTCAATGTAGGTCATTCAAGGGGAGACAAGCAGTGTGCCCACTTGCTCATGCTCACAGGACCTTTCTTTCTTTGTCTCTGTCTTTTTCATTTTTAGTTTTGTCTAGGGATGGAACCCAGGGGCACTGTTACCACTGAACTACATCCCCATTCCTTTATTGTTTTTTTTTTTTTTTTAAATTTTGAGACAGGGTCTTGCTAATTGCTGAGGGTCTTGCTAAGATGCTGAGACTATCCTTGAACTTGCAATCCTCTTGCCTCAGCCTCTTAAGTCCCTGGGATTATCTGACTCTCTGACTTAGGCCTTGAAGCTGGAGATCACAGTCTTTGTTAACGCTTTAGAGAAAGAAGTGACTCTAGTAAGAGAGAACCTTCTGGATTCTCAGAAAATGGGAATCTTGTAAAGAGAGGACCATCTAGTTGCTCATTTGATCTGAGCCATCACTTTCGTCATTTTCTTCTTACACCTTGCTGAACTGACATTTCTGGGGAGATTAGCAGCCATGCTGAGACCCAGAGGTACTGCTTTCCCAGGAACAGAACATCTAGTATGTAGCCATGCAAAGCTGTACCATAGCAGGACAATTGTAGGAGTAAGAGCCCTAGAACAACTGAACAGTTTCCAGAGGGAGACCTCTTCCCCTTCTACTAGGGAAATGACAGCTTGTACCCATGGCCACCCAGAGCTAAGGTAGAGCTGTGGGATCAGAGCCAAAGATTCAGAAATGAGGTGAGCAGCCAAGGAAGATGCCCCAACCCCAACTCTACCTTATACAACTCTTACCACTAGCTCTAGTACATCTGTCTGCTGGGACTGAGGGAGAGCTTCCAGGAACTTTAGAGGGATGCAAGCTAGGGACAGGGCTAATTGACCTGTTCTGCAAAGCCTTTTGAGCCTCCACTCAAATTGTAATTTCATTGCTGCCCAGGGCTCTTAGGACCATCCACTTTGGCTGCTACAGTGGTCAGAGGGGCCTATAGTTTTCTGCTGTCCCTCTATCATACCCAGCGCTAGAATACTGTAGACCTCACTGTTCTATGACAAGAATTGGGAGCCCTTATGTACCACCCCAGGATTTCAGCTGGGGATATGTTCTTGTAGCAACTGAACTAAAATAATAGAAGGGGATGGCTAGCTTCAACCTTTTCTCCCTGTCCAAAGTTCATGACCAGAACTCTGTTCATGGTTGTTTAGGGCAGTGTCCAGGGAAGAGTTTTGGAGGCACTGTTCAACAGAACTGTTTCCTGGGCTGCCTTAGGTCAGGTTAGAGGGGGTATGGAGAGGAGACAGGTGTGTCTGGGCCTGTTCCTTCACTCACACTTCCTTCCATGTTGGGATATTACATGTAGTAGCAAGAGAATATAGGGGCAGCGTGGGTTCTTCTTGAACAAATGAGGTAGAGCTAGGGGTAAGAATCATAGAGGGTAAAGTTAGGGTTGGGGCATCTTCCTTAACTGTTCGCCTAGTTACTGGAACTTTGGAGCTCTGTGTAGAAAACAGGGGAAAGCAGAAAGAGGGAGAGTGCAGAAGATAGAGCAGGAGAGTGACCCAGGCACCTGTTTTAGGTGTTTGGGTTTTATGGGTTGGAATGGAAGTATTTCTGAGAGTCTGCAGTTAGCACAGAGCCCTAGACATTTTCCCTACTTTGTTCCCCCACAGCATTCCAGTTTCTAGGACCTGACCAGGGAGGATGGAGGGAAATACAAGGAAGAATATTCTCTTCCTCTCTTCCTGTTAGATACTGATTGGTTTATCCCTTTCTCCCTCCCTGAAGAGAGTTCAAAGAATTTGGAACCACCCGAGAGCCTTAGGGGAGGCTCTCTTGTTGCTGAACTTTGAAAGTCAGGTTTCACTTTTTAACCTCGGATTGACCAGTGGCTCTGACTTCCTGGGAGCACTCTTGGATCTGTCTCACCAGCATACGCTTTGTGGGTTTAAGGTTGTTTCTGACTCTGGCTGCATTATCCAGCTTTTGTGTATCACTTGTTCACACGGACAAGTGGAGCTTGTTTTGGGCACGTGATGCTGGTTCTGCGAGGGAGGTAGAGAGCACCCATGCTAAATCTGCATCTTGGGTACAGCAGATTGGATTGTAGTTCCTGGTCTATTAAGAGTTTGAGAGCTAATTGGCCCAGAGAATCTCTTCTGTGAGCAATGAACTTGAACGAAGGACCTTGGGGAGTTCACTGGCCTCCCACCTACACTAAGCATTATGCCTGGGGAAATGGAGTAGGGTACTGTTGCTGTGCTGAGGTTTTGCCTGTTAATTTGCAGTAGAAGGGTTCAAAAGGAAAGTTGCTGCCTTGCTGCTTCCTGGGGCTGTTAATTCTCACCCATCTAATTTGACATCTGCCCTTGGAAGATGCTGCTATTCTGCAAAGCCTTATAATCATTTGCATTCTGAGCCTGACACTGAAAAATGCATCCAAGGAAGCAGCTTGTTAGGGAGTTATGTGGAGTGGCCTCGGCGCCCGACCAAGGAGCTTGGGCTGCATTCCTGCAGAGATTCCCACTCCCATCAGCTAGCTAGGACTGAGGGATAGCTTCCAGAAACTTCAGTGGGATGTAAGCTGGGGACAGGGCCAGTGGGCCTGTACTGCAAAGCCTTTTGAGCCTACACTCTCTCTGCCTTCTTCTCTCATTCACCCTCAGGCTGGGCAACAGTAAGGAACAGAGGGCACCCACCAGGATGGAGGTTGCAGCAGGAAGCAAAGCAGCCAAGAGGTGCAGCCCAGGGAAAGGTGCTGGGGCTGTTGGGAATTGGTATTAAGGCTTGGAGGGTGGGTAACAGTTGACCCCAGGGGAGTTGGGCCCCTGGCTTGATCCTTTCTCTGCTGTGTGAGGGAGGGGGGGGGGGGGGGAAGGCAGAGGTCCAGGACAAACAGCCAATCGGAAAGAGAGGAGGGTTGGGGAAGGAAGCTGCAGACCCAGGGCCCTAGCCATGGGTGTGGTCCAGGAAGCTTGGACTTTGGTGAAATTCTCAGAGCCTGTACATATATACACACTCCCTCCCTAACTGGTTCTTCCAGTTGTAGGGAGGCAGCTGGGGTGGGAGAGGTTTGTATGTGTGTTTAACAACCCATGGAGCTGTGGGGAGGAGTGGGAGGAGGGACAGGGCCTGGTGGGGCTGGGCTCTTCCTTCAATGTATTAAGATTAGTCTCTAACAAGCCCCTTTTAGAAGAGTGAAAAACAAATTGTTGGTTGTGCCCTTGTCCCTTATATCATTAGCAAAGCTGGGAAAGTTTGAGACCTCTGGTTTTTCCAGCTGAGCTGGATGAAATGGGGCTGCACAGGGGTCAGACCTCTGGAGAAGATGGAAAAGATGGCCTACCTCTTTATCTTCTCCAAGCCCAGTGTGAACTGTCCTTTGGAAGCCATATGGGCAGAAATACAGGTGGGAGTCTTGCTGTCTGTCAGGTTTCCTGTTTCAAGTCCATGCCTGCTAAATCATCTTCATGCTTCTCCTCTCAGCTCTGGCTTCTCAGGTCATTCTGCAGTTATTTCACTGTACAACATTCTGAGTGTCATTTCAAAGTCTTCGTTTTGATATTTACTTGCTCTCAACACATTCAGTTTAGTGGCTCCAGGACTCAGGTTCAGCTCATTCTCTACACATCCCCATCCCCTGGGCACTGTTCCTGCCTTGAGAGATGACTGTGAATATATCTGAGATTGCTCCGAAAGGGTAGTCAGGAATGATCTATAAAGTTGGGGGTGGAAGATAGACTAGGTCTGTGAAGAGATCTAACTGAGGCTGGGGAGACAGCACTTGGTCTGGGATCAGCAGTCATTTTCTGGGAAAGTGATCAGGGTACTGGTTATATTAGAAAAGAAAGAGGCTAACATTAGGGTAGGGAAGGAGTCATGGGCATTTGAGGCCTTCCTAATATTGAGTTTCTAGAGATAGTAGTGTGGAGAGCCTGGTATTTCCAGAAGTCTTCCCCCCAGATTATCACAGATGTGCATCAACCTTGTAAATTTATTACTTCTCTGGGCCTCAACCTCCTACATCTTTTTCTTGAGCTTTATATTTTATGTGAAATGTCAGAGCTCTTATTCTGGGAGAAAAGGAAAGGGAAGGAGAAGAAGAGGAGGGGAAGAATGAAGGAAAAGAGGATTAGATTTGGGACTCATGGCATGGTGCTCAGAAGCTATTAGGAAGTATAGAAATCTGTGTGAAGCAATCGTTGTCAGTGGGGTAGGGCAATTTCATTCATTTTTCCTCCCTCTCTTCCTTTACCTATCCATCCACCGGTCTGCCCCGAAGGGTCATTATTTTACAGTATCAGTATTTTGGTTGTTACATCTGAGGGACACTCAGGTCAACTAATTGAGGGAGGCCGGGTTGCTGCTGGACATCCTACAAATGGACAGATGAACCCACCAACTTGAAATGTCAATAGCTTGGAGAAACCCTGATTAAAACAGATTGAGACAGGTCTTCCGATAGTTTGGGATGATGGTAAAGATTCTGACTGATCATCCAGTCCAAGGCAGTTTGGATATAAATGTTCTTGCTTCCCTGATCTGGACAGTGGTGTTATGGTTCTTTTTTTAAGAGAGATAGAGGGACAGAGAGAGAGAGAGAGAGAGAGAGAGAGAGAAAGAGAATCAGTTTTATTTAGTTTTTCATGTGGCTTTCGTTGCTCTGACACTTAGTTGTGCATGTGGCATCCTTGTGCATGCCAGCCAAGCACTGTAACTGCTGAGCCACTGTTCTAGCTCAGATGTTGCAGTTCTGTTTTTACAGAATTGAGAAGAATGTGTCCTGGAATTCTTCCAATCTTAGTCCCCCTTTACTACTTTACCCTTACAGGATACATGTTGGAGCAGGACCAAGAAGTAGAAAATCCACCCCAGCTCCTCCTAAAGTATCCCCATAGTGGAGTGGGCTGGAGAAAGCATGTTGAGGATGCCGGGTTTGATATTTGGCTTCTTGAAGCAGGACTAATGGGCTGGCTTTGCTTAGTCAGGGCTCTGGAATGGAGACAAGTCATTTCAAAAGCATGACTGTTACAGGAAAAGATTTGCTCCATTGCTGGGGACCCTGCTTGGTACTGGGAATCACTTAATCCACTTCCAAATCTTTTCTTGACCCATCCTTGACTCATAAGTTTATAGAGACTTATATTGCTCCCACTGCAGTCTCATTAGCTGTGACTGCAATTCTCCCTTCACACCTCCATCTCTGTAAAGATACTGCTTAAATTCACTATATGGTTTTTCATGATAGTAATAAGTAGCTGCCACAATTTGGGGGGAGCCTCAGCTTTTTGAGGAATCTATAAGAGGGTAGGGGTTGAGTTTTCTCCTGTATCCTTTCTAGGAGCACTTGCATTCCCAGCAGCCTTGGTTTCTAGTCCTGTAGTTGTTCTGCCTGCTCCCAAAGGAGTGCAGTCTGAACTGCTCTGGGTGGGGGTGAGGCACATCCAGGCATCTGTAGTTCAGCTGTGAGGCTCAGGGTCACCTAAGCTCATTCCTGCTTCCAGTGCTGGAGTGAGCCCAGATTCACCAGGTATGCTAACCTCATCATAGCCTATTCTTTTTACTGGTCCTTAGGTCCCAAGTCCCAAACACTGGTGCTGGAACTGGGGAGAGGATACAGAAAGACAAGGGAAAGGGGAGTGAGAGTTTTCCCCACTGTGATTCTACTGCTGAGATTAAGCCATGACTAACTGGACACATGGTATTATTGTATTCTAGAAAATTCTAGGTGTGTTTTGAAAGGGGCCGGAGGGTCTAGCTTGTGAAAAAGGGTGTCTCAAAATCTTAAGCCCGTCAAGGGTAGGGACTGTGTTTTGGACCTTTCTGATGTTTTCTAGTAGCGTCAATGTGGTGCCCACTGCTCGGGATTTTAGAAACTGGTTCTGAGAAGCAGGAACTATCCCACCCCCCTCTTTGGTCCAGAGTCCTTCCAAGCCTTCACATCTTCCTGTGTCACAGCAGGAAAGATTGTGTGAGGAGGGGAGTGATAATGGTTCTTTTTGCTGAGATCAGCGTAGAGGAAATAGACTGACACTATTGTAAGATAGATTCATTGAGCAAATAAACTACTTGCTAATCATTGTTCTGGCTCTGAGGTTGCCCTAGACAATATCCTTTCCCTAAAAGACTTGTTGAACAATGTAATAAGGAAGAGGGAAGCCTGGCAAAGCCAGGTTCTTTGAGTTCTTACATGACCACCCCCAAAACTGGTCCCATGGAGACCGTCTGAGTTGCAGGAGTTGTGTGATTTCTGAAAGCCTTTTCTACCAAGAAGTGCATGTCTGGGGGCCTGGTGGTGGTGGGGTGGTTACCAGCAGAGGGACTGGAGCCAGGAACAGACTTCTAGTGCTGGCTTTGTCCTCTGACTGGGCACAGGCAAGGGTAGCTGAGCCAGTCTTGTGCAATTCCTGAATTTATAAAGCAGAGGCCAGACAAGGCTGAGCTGAGCTGAACTGGAGGTGGGGAGGGGGAGGCCTCAGCTTCTGGACTTGGAGCCAGGATCTGTTTGTAGCCTCCCCACTGGAGACAGGCAGCTGTGTGACTCATGAGCCGAAGGGGCCAGGCAGAAGCTATTCTCTTTGGTTCACAGGAATTCTACTTGTTTACTTGTGTGTGTGTGTGTGTGTGTGTGTGTGTGTGTGTGTGTAACTCTGTTTCTTTCTTCCCTTCTCCCCCTTCTTTAACTTTTCCTCCTCTGCAGGAGAGCTGCCTAAGGAGAATCCATATGAGGATGTGGACTTAAAGAGCCGAAGAGCTGGAAGAAAATCTCAGCAACTGTCTGAAAATTCCTTGGACTCTCTGCACAGGATGTGGAGTCCTCAAGACAGGAAGTACAACAACCCATCCATGCAGGTAATGCCACCCAACATGGGCCTATAGAGACAGTATGAGGGCCACAGTAAGGGCCTGTCCTATCAAAGTGTGGCCCAGTTTTCACTCAGACTTTGTCCCTCAATAGCATTTGGCAGAGACGTTGCCTGAGAAAAGAGCTCAGTACTCAGGGACTTTTGCCACATTGAAACCCCTGTGGAAAATTGAGATACACTCTTAGAAGAATCCTGTTCTACCTTCTTTCTCTTACTACCTGCGGTCTCCTGTCTTAGTATTACTCCTCTCCTTCTGTGGGAAATAGGAAGAAGGGCCCTGATTGCAATCTTGTTATTCTGCAACTCAGTCAGAAATTATCTCAGTGCTGGCATTTGGGGGCCAGGTGCACAGGTATAGGCCCAAAACCAGATTTGGAGAGCCAAATGATAACTAGAGCCACCTATATTAGGGGAACTAAGAATGAACCTTGAGGAATGGAATGAAGGAGAGCATAATGAAAGGAAAGGGAAAAAGTCAAAGGAGGTCCTTAGACATAAACTCATTTTGGTCTTGCCCAGAATGACAGGAAATAGGAGAGTCAGTAGAGGGAGGGGCTATCTCTGACCTGTCCAGTAACTCTTATTCTATGCAAGTGAAATACCTGAATATTTTATAATTTTGGCCAGAGAATATTTAAATTATTTCTTCTTGCTTTGGAGTCATATGATTTTTTTTCTTGGTGTTGTTATCTCTGGGGATTGAACCCAGGGGCACTTAACCATTGAGCCACATTCCCAGCCCATTTTATTTTATTATTTTGAGACAGGGTTCTACAGAGTTGTGCAGGGCCTTGCTAAGTTGCCAAGGCTGGCTTTGAACTTTCCTCCTACCTCAGCCTCCTGAGTCACTGGGATTATAAGGCTTGGGCCACCATGCCTGGCTTATATGACTATTTTTAATAAAAGATGTACCCTTCTAAAGTGCTCTGCTCAAATAGGCTAACATTAAATGTGTAGTGCCAGCCTGATTGGGGAGGGAGAAGAAATTGTGAGCTGTGGAGGAATAAGGATTTGCTGAAGAGTGAGCAGAGGCAATTCCAGATAAAGACAACTTATGAGGGTGTTCAGGGGGTGCCTCCTTTCCCAGCAGTGTACAGGATCCACTGCCAGTAAGGTATCCCATACTGAAAGGCATCAGTATAGATGGAGGAGGCAGAAAAGTAGGTCAGGGCTGGAGAGAGGGGCAGCCCAAGACCTCACGGTGAGGGAGTCTATTGAATATAAAACCCAAAGTCCTTGCATCTCCCTGGAAGAAGTGAACATAGCCAGGCTGCCAGGATCATCTAGCAGAGCAGGTTGGCATATAGGTTATGGCCTCTGCTAAGAGAAAGAATTTTTAGGACTGGCTCAGTGGGAGGTGGGGAAGATCGGCTCCATTGGCCAGGCTCAGTAATCTTTGTCCCAAAGCTCATGAGGTGCCCAGAGAATTCCTGCTGTGCCTTCTCTTTCCCTTCAGATGAGAGTGCAAGTTTCTTAGCCTCTGCTTTCTTTGTTTGTGGCAAAAGAAGTGAATCTTTCTTTGGGGAAGTTAGGTATCTAATCTGTCTCTAACCTGGCCAGTTGGCAGTGAAGTCTTAAAAGAGTAAGCCCTGATAGATGAAAATTCCAGAATGGGATTTAAGGGATCCACAGATGCCAACCAATGGCTTCCATGCTCAGATTCCAGCAGATGATACGGGCCCAGGTATTTGTGACAAGCCGCTCTCACAGCCTCTCCCCCATGTTAGCTGTCCCTGAAACCCAGCAGCCAGTCCCTGCGCAGTGGGAACTGGTCAGAAAGGAAGAGCCACCGGCTGCCACGATTACCTAAGAGGCATAGCCATGATGACATGCTGCTGCTGGCTCAGCTGGGCCTGCCCTCTTCACCCTCCAGCCTCAACGAGGACAGCCTCAGCACCACAAGTGAACTGCTGTCCAGCCGCAGGGCCCGCCGCATTCCCAAGGTATCCACCCAAGGGGGGACCCAAGGGTTTGGGCAGGTGGACAAGTGGATTTTCTTCTTTCCTTAATCTGGGCTGCTTTCTCAATTCCTTTTTAATAAATTCTGGGTCCTCACACTGGCCTCTTTTTCACCTTATTAATTCCCTTTGCTTATCAATAAGGATGCATTAAATGCTTCTTAGTGCTCAGATGTCAGAAGAAAAAGCTAATTGAGAACTTCCCTTTGGTGAGTGTGGTGTGTGAATTATAGGATCTCTGTGTATACATAAACATTTATAGACTTTCAGGGACCTAAGGATTCAAGTATGGGTCTTCCTTTTTAAAACACTCTAAATGAAGAGTTTTCAGCAATGATTTGCACACATTAGACCCAAGTCCCCAGGCTGCAGCAGCAGGATTTAGCCAAATGGTATTTTTAGCCTGGAAACAATGCTTGGGTATATTGGGAATTTAGCTTCTTCCTGTCAGGGGCCCAGGTTATGCCCCAGAGGGGAAAGGCTAGAATCCTTGTTCCTGTTTTTGCATCCGAGAAGCTCTTTGTCTCAGTTGGTTCAATGACTCTTGGGACCCAGGAGCTCCCATCCTGTCTAGTTTCATCACAGTTCCTTCCTCTGGGGAGCTAAGTTTAGTGTCCTTGTCTTGGGGAAGAAGACCATTCCTAGGGGTCAGTGTAGATGGAGAGCTACCAGGCATGGCTGTTAAGTTCCTACTTGGGGTCACTTCAGTAGGAAGATTGTTACTGGGCCCAGTAGGTAGAGTATAGAAGGCATACACCAGTAAGGGAAAGGATGGGTTCCTAATCCACTTTCTCGGAAGTAAGGGCAGCTGGTGTTAGGGTTACCTCACTCTCCCTGTTTTCTCATCCAGCTTGTCCAAAGAATTAACTCCATCTACAATGCCAAGAGGGGAAAGAAGAGGTTAAAAAAGCTGTCTATGTCCAGCCTTGAGACAGCGTCACTGAGAGGTAGGCTTTGATATCTGAGCTAGTTCATCTGTCTGGGGCCCTTGGACATTAGGAATGGGGAGAGACATGGACTTCCGTTAGTTTTCCCTTCTGTGGAACAGTTTTGGGGTTCTTCTACCTCCCGGGAGGGTAGAATCCTGACAGGAAATGTCCATGTAGGAGGGAGGGCCAGAGAGGGAAGTCAGCCCTGGGATGCGTTCAGTCAGGTTTGAGGCCCTGAGCAGGGAGGTGGATGTGGGAATCTGCTCCTGGCAAAAGGAAAGGCCAGACTTACTGAACACTGTGGTCTGTTTTCCATTTCAAATCTTCACCTGCCAGAGGCAGGGCCCTTGTATTCCAAACCCTGCTAGAACTCTCTGCTAGCTCATCCTCTGAGTCAGGCCCTTGGCCTGGATAGGTGTTTGTATGTAGATTAGCACCCATGAACTGAGGTCTGAGGGGGTCTCAACCCTAGGCCACATAGCTCCTGCCCATAGATGCCTGCCCATGCAGTCCAGACTAGGTATAGATTAATCCCTCATGAGAGAAGCTGTGGGGTCAGGGGGTACCAAAATCATTTGCTGTGGGCCAGTGGCTCAGCAGCACGCACTCCTGCTGTTACTTTTCCAGATGAGAATAGTGAGAGTGAGAGCGACTCTGACGACAGGTTCAAAGGTAAGGCATAGCCTCCCTTCCCTGGCTACAGGGAGTCAGTCCTCCCTTCTTCTGCAAGTGTGGTTCCAGAGTCCCAAACGGGCTAGGTGTGGAAAGGCAACAGGCAGGCAAGCCACCAGACCACCAGAGCAGGAAGTTATAGGGAAGCCTATTCTTGTAGCTCAGCCCTGCAATGTTAAATCCAAAAGTTGGTCTCCCTTTGCCAAGTTGAAGACTGGTGGCTCCACCCATATCTTCCTAAGCCATTGCCTGTGGGAATTAGGTACTAAATTTGCTTGGTAAATGTAAATCTGGAGAGTCAGGTTCAGATTACAAGTACCTCTTCTGGTTGCAAGAATAATTCCATAGACAGAGGAAATGGTCCTCTGGAGACCCAGAGACCACCCATCTCTCTAGAGTGGACACTGCTGCCACCTTGAAAATGTTCTGGGACTTTCATATTCCTGGGACCTTGGATAAATCTCTGTGCTTTCCCTACTGGAAAACCCTGCCTAGTTCTTCCTGAATAAAGTACATGGGAACTTGCTCCTACCTCCTTTCCTCCATGAGGCTCCCAGGCAAGTTGTCATGTGGACTTTGGACTTAGGGGCAGGGACAAAAAGCCCAAATAACAAAGGATGAATCCTTTGTGGTCCATGCCTTTTGTACCAGCAGGGACAAAAGTAGGTGCCTTGGTAGTCCTGTTGGCCTGGTTTTGCCTCCAGAGGCTGCAGGAAGCTCCAGGCCAATGGCTCCCTGTAGTAGGGCAGAGTCTTTGTGAAGTTGTCTATACCTTGTTCTTGCCACTTCCCCCCATCCCCTGACTTAGCTGAAGGAGGGTGTCAGACAAGTTTGATGCTCTTAGAGGTGATCCACAGAGATACAGTCAGAGTCAGGAGCAGAGGAGCCGATGGGAAGTCTGTGAGTAGCCAGCCTGCTTGTCTCCTGATATGTGACCTGCCCCCAGCCCACACACAGCGTCTGGTCCACATCCAGTCGATGCTGAAGCGTGCACCCAGCTATCGGACCCTGGAGCTGGAGCTGCTGGAGTGGCAGGAGCGGGAGCTCTTTGAGTACTTTGTGGTAGTGTCCCTCAAGAAGAAGCCATCCCGAAACACCTACCTCCCTGAGGTCTCCTACCAGTTTCCCAAGGTGAGGCCTTCTTCCCCTGCCTGCCCACCCTCCCTCCCCCCTCCTCTCTCTTCTCTCTGCCTGGCCCATCTGGGAAGAAGAGACCTGTTTCTGTCATAGCTCCCCATCAGTTGTCACAGCTCTGTGCCTGCCTTCTCATATCCAGGAGAGAAAACAGGGCTTTGGGGTGGATTTAGGCCAGTGCTTACTCAGAGGATGAGGGCTGAGAAGTGACTGCCAGCTACTCTTCCCACCTGTCTCCTCCCTCCTCAATAACTACTTTATTGAGCCCTGTTTTTATACCTAATATCTGGGTTCCTTTCCTTTTTTTTTTTTTTTTAAGAGAAAGGAACAGTGAAAGAGAAAGAATCAGCTTTATTTAGTTTTTCATGTAGTCTTCATTGCTTGGACACTTCATTGCATACATGGTGCTGGGGTTCAAATTCACGTCCTTGCGCATGCCATACAGGTGCCATAACCACTGAGCTACTGCTCCAGCCCCTCTGGGTTCCTTTTGACATAATTATACATACAAGGAATTTTCTTTCAATCCCCAATACCTCTCTCCTAACCCCCTTCTCTTTTTCTTTGACATTAGATCCCTTCCCCCACTGCTTTCTTTCCCTTAATTTTACTTTAGCTTCCCCATGTCAATTCATAGAGCTTTACAATCATCACCACATTCAATTTTAGAGCATTTTATCACCCCAAAATAAACCGTGCCTACTAGCAGTTACTTCCCACTTTCCCCACTTGCCTTATCTCTCTGCCACTTCTCCTGTGTTCACCATCAGCCAGCCTGGTCTCCTTAATGTTTCTTTAAGAAAAGGAAGTCCCTGTTCTCTGCCTCTGCCTCTGCCTAGTCTCTCCCCACTTTTCATATGAGTGCCAAACCTGATCAAGTGGCACCTTTTTCCAAGGTCTTTCCAGATGCTGCAACATAGCCCTTCCTCCTGTCCAGTTCTCTCTCTCATCACTCTGCTTGTTTCCTTTCTGGTACACTCTGAAATGTTGTTGATTATTTCTCTCCTAACCAGAATGCGCAGGGTCAGAGACCTTATCCACTTTGCTTCCCATAGCCCGAACATACTGCACACTGTCAAATGCCATATGCAAGGCACTCTCTTGGCATTTATTGAATGAATGAATGATGTTTCAGCTCACACTTAGACCTCTGTAAGACTTAGGAGTAGGACAAGGGCTGCTGAAAAGCATGTGAGTTGGTAAGGTGACATCTAGGGCTCTCAGCGGAGTAGCTATTTCTCAGCCTCCCCGTCCCTCCCTCCAGATTCCTTGTCATCTCTTGGTGTCTTGTCCCCTTATTTCTCTTTCCTGCAGTTGGACCGACCCACAAAGCAAATGCGGGAGGCAGAGGAAAGACTTAAAGCCATTCCCCAGTTTTGCTTCCCAGATGCCAAAGACTGGATTCCTGTGTCAGAGTATAGCAGGTAAGGTCCAACCTAGTGTGGCTGGAGGGAGGAAGGGGACCAGAGCCTCCTTTGCCCCAATAGCAGTGGACAGTGAAGTGGTGCCCGCCCTCATTCCAGCCTATTCTGCTACATTAATTTCAGACAGTTTTTATTCATGGGGATTCTTTTCTGGGTTGTCTGCTAACTTCACTAATGTCAGATCTTTCCCCCTTCCCTGTTCCAGTGAGACCTTTTCTTTCATGCTGACTGGGGAAGATGGTAGCAGACGCTTTGGCTATTGCAGGCGATTACTGGTGAGTAGGGCCATTCATACCTCAGGGGCTGGCTAGCAGGGAAATAGGCCAAGGTGTTTGTACATCTCTGTGCCCTTCTACACACTTTAGTTTGTGTGAAATCCTCTGATCTGCTCTCTTTGTCCTGCTAACACACATACTTTCATAGATGAGGTACCTCTGGGATAGCAGGGCTCAGAGTAGCCTGTCTAGTTAGACCTTAGGATCTGAGGGTTTTTTTGTTTTGTTTTGTTTTGTTTTTTAAGGGAGGGAGTGGATCATCTTCTACTGCCTTATCATATCGTTTTAGCTTTTCTATACTTTTTTTTTTCATTTATTTTCTTTGGGATTATGGGCTCTGGTTACTGATCTCTGGTTGAGATCATGCACCTAGCAGTATGTGTATATCTGCATCATATTGGACAGCTTTCCTCACCCTCATAACTGGTCAGCTCAATAAGGGGAGTACTGTCAGTGGTGTGGTAAAGCTAGAATCTGAGCAGAGACAGAGAAGTGCCTTCTCTGGATACTGGGAGAGATACCTTGAACTTTGGGGAAAGATATTGGGTTTTGAAAATAAAAGCCATTTTGCCAAAGTAAGAGTTTTCCCAACTCCCTTTCTGTTGGCCCTGGTAATAGATTGAGGTAGAGGCACAGAGGGCCAGTGGGAAGACAGGGCCCAGTGGCTAGTCCTTGTTGAACTCTCCCCAAAGGTCATTGGATTGTTTGATAATGTCCAGGGGTATCCAGGTGTTAGTGGTATCACTAGATACCAGTCTCCAGGTCCCTGGGGAAGATCTTAAGCAGGAGTTCTGCATAACAGATATCTTAAGAGGAGGATTCTGTCCTTTCATTGAGAAGCTCTTGTCACACACCTCCTGGGGTTAGGCCACCTGCTGATGAGTTCAGCACAGATCCTAACCTCAAAGAACTTCAGCTAGTCTAGCAGAAGAGGCTGAACTTTCACTGTTGAAGTAAAGAGTTAAGGGAATAAACTTTTGCTTAGGACCTGTCATATTCCAAGATAGACACTTTAAGTATGTCTTGGGCTTTTTGTTTTGTTTGGTTGGGTTTTCCTAATCCTCACAATAGCCCAAGGGATATTATTATCTCTGATCTATAGATTAGTAAATTGAGACCCTGAGGTGAAATGACTTGCCCAAGGGCACATAGCCAGTGAAGGAGAGCCAGAATTGATTCCAGGTCCTTTATTCCTAATCTGGTACACTTGGATCTACTCAAAAGATAGCCCCAGGAGAAAGGATATTTGGATATTGAATGTCCAATAGGTGGAGCTGAAGGGATATGGAACAGTCCAGATGCCAGGTGGAGAGCTAGGAAGAGATAAGCAGTCCCTGGATCCCCTGAGCCTAGAGAGGAGTTTTTTGAAGAGTGCCTTTGCTGGAGAATTGATGGAGTAAAACTGCTGCTCTGCAGTGGGCCTGCTGCCCCCAGGGAAGAGCATGTTTGTCCTGGCGTCCTCAGAGAGGGCCTGGGCTGGGTCCCTGCCAAGGGGGCTGGCACTAGCTCACATTCCTGCAGATTGGACACAATGATTCTAACCCAAATCCCACATACTTGATTTAATCACTTGGGGCTTTAGGGGAGGCGGGGGAGAAGCAAAGAGAGAGGAGTGAGTTTCAGGCCTAATATGGACAAAAACAGATTCTGCCTTCTCTTTAGATCTGTGATGTGGCCAGCAGGTTTGGAGACTGAAATAGCCCCATCTGCACTTGCTTAGCCGCCTGCATGAGGGGCCAACACCTGCTGCTCTGCTCCCTTTCCACTGGGCCTTGCCAAGCACTCCAGGCCTCTGAGTCTGAGGCAGCAATAGGGCTCCAGTGGACTCACCCTCTCCTACTTGTGGGGGCTCTAGAACTGGGGAGCTCACAGTGCTTATCTCCTCCAACTATGTACCTTTTAAATCCCACTCCAGGCCTCTTTGTTTTCCTTTACTTCATAGCTTCTATCCTGTGTCTTTGTGTCGCTTTCCCTTTCTTCCTGTCAGAAAGCAGCATTCTTCTGAGGTAAGACAGTAAAAACAGAGGCTAAAATAGACTCCCAGCTGCACAGTTTCTAGATGCATGACCTTAGGCAGTGACTTAATATTTTTGAACTCAGTTGCTTCCTCTGTAAAATGGGGATAATGATGCTTCTTTGCCCTTTTTTGAATAGTACCAAGCCCAGGACTTGGACATGGTAAACATTTAACAAGTAGTAATTCCAGGGTTGGAGCTATGGCTCAGCAGTTAGAGTGCTTGCCTGCCATGCATGAGGACCTGGGTTTGAATCCTAGCACCACATATATAAATAAGTGTCAGAGAAACAAAGGCCAGATGGAAAAATAAATAAAATTGACTCTCATAAAAAAAAAAAAAAGGAATTCCATTCTCTTCTGTTTTCAGTTTGCCTTCCTAGAATGGGGGTGAATCAAGAAAGGGAGAAAAGAACAAGTGAGAGAAAGAATATTTTTTCAAAAATTCCCTGTGGGGGGGCATAAGGTTATATGGCATGTTCCTAAGAACATACACATGTCCTTTCCATTGTCATCATGTCCACTGGGGTCCCAGGCTTAGGAATATAAATCTACAAATAGCCCTGCAGCCTCTTCCAAACTGCATTATCTTTTGCCAACTACTGTCAGTGTTCTGGAAGGAAGGATGGAGCTTATGTTGTTTGGCAGGGACCTGGCTCTTTGGGCTAGAAAATCCAGCAGAGGCCAATGCCTACCCCAAAAGAATGGCAGCCTTTCCTTTGGGGACCTGGTTGAATGTAGAAGAGGCATGGATTCTTCCTCCACTAGAAGGGCAGTACTTAATCCCCAGTTCCCAAGGAAAAGGAGTCTGATATGGTATTCATGCAGTCTCTGTCTCTCTCTCCTCCTCCTTGTCCTGACCAGCCAAGTGGGAAAGGGCCCCGGTTGCCAGAGGTGTACTGTGTCATCAGCCGCCTTGGCTGCTTCGGCTTGTTTTCCAAGGTAAGAGGCTCTGGCTTGCTCCTCTCCCCCCCCCCCCCCGCCAGATGACAGCTCCCATAGGAGTATTTGTAGCCAGCTTAGATGAGAAAACCACCTGTGTGGAGGTGGGGGAGAAAGAGAATGCAAGAGCAAGTACAGTGAACTCTGATTCCTTCCCTATTCCCAAACCTGGCTCTCTACCTGAATGGGGAAGGGCAGATCCTGATACCCTTTCACTTTGGGCCGCTGGTGGTGGGCACAGGTCTTAGATGAGGTGGAACGCCGGCGAGGGATCTCAGCTGCATTGGTCTATCCCTTCATGAGAAGTCTCATGGAGTCGCCTTTCCCAGCCCCAGGGAAGACCATCAAAGTGAAAACCTTCCTACCCGGTGCTGGCAATGAGGTAAGGATTTCTACTGCTTTTCTCTCTGGCTCTGGGCTGTGGCTGGCACTGAAGCTGGTCCTAGCAGCTGATGTTGCAGTCTCTGGAAGGTACAAAGCAGGACCCCCTCCTTGCTCACCACATTTGTGCACCTAGTCACTAGGGACTGAAAAAGTGAACCGTGCGACTACAAATGTTGCCCAGTTATGTGCTTCTTCTAGGGTCTTCCCTGCCTGTTGAGACTAAACTACTTCACCTTTCCCTGTTCTGTCCATTTAGTAAATATTTACTGAATATATGCTCTGTCATAGTTGGGGATTGTACCATACCTTGGGGCAGAGTCATACAGTTAAAGAGAGACAGGGCTGTGTTTTCCAGGAACTTCTAGTCCAGTCGAAGATCCTGGTATTTAATAAATACTTCTACATATAAATGGATAATTTATAAATATGTTAAGAGACAGATGAAAACACAGAATCGTATGAGAGTAACAAGGGGTCCAGAGAAGTCATTCCCTGAGAAAGTAAGGGACCTAGCAGTGAATGGGAGGCAGGTAAATGAAGTGGAAAGAGGGAAACTGAAAGAGAAGGTAAGGGATGAAAGAAAATTATTCTAGGTAGTGGGAATAGCACATGAAAAGGCAGGAGGTGGGAAAGTATGTGTGCCAGTCAAGGAACTGAAAAAAGGCTAATGTGGTTGGAAGGGTGGAGGTGGGGGTAGGTAGGCAGGCAAGGACCAAATCAGTGCTCCTACTAAGCCAAATTAAGGGTTTTGGATTTTATCTAAAGAGAGTTTGATAGATCTATAGGATTTTGAAAGGTCACTCTGCTGTGCAGATAACTGACTGGAGTGAAAACAGGGAGACCAGTTAGGATACTGCTGCAATAATGCAGGCAAGAGACGATAGTAGCTTGGATCCAGGAGTAGTAGAGAAGATGAAAAGTGGATGGATTTGAAATATATTTTAGATTTGAATGGAAATAGGGAATAAGTGTTAATGGAAAGTTTTAAGGCTGACTTCCAGTTTACTGGCCTGAGTAATACACAGGGAAGAGAAGAGATCCCAGAACTGAGTCCTCCTCAGTCCTGAGAAACCCTAACCAATTGAGGGCCTCCAATGAAGAATGATCAAGTCTGATACCACCAGAGGTCAAGATGAGGCATGGCAAGATGTCTTGACAAGAGTGAGTTTCAGAAGAGGAATGGGGGCTCAGGGGCTCAAAAACCTAGAAGCCTGGATGGAGTGAGTTGAGAAGTGATGGGGTGAGAGCAACCTGTATAGACAACCTTTTGAGGAACTCAGCTGTGAAGATTCTCATCTGAATCTATTGGTTTTCTCAAAATAGAAAAGATGGTCATTCTTTGAGATTAAGAGGTAGATGTTGGATTCTAGGAGAGGGAAGAGAACTCAATTAGTTGTTGCAGAGTGGGAGAGGGACCAGTTTAAAATATAGGTTTGTTGGGCAGTAGTGAATACCCACTGACAGCTTCCTCGTGACCTCTTTCTCCCCACCCTCCATTAGAGGGACATTAGATTTGATGAGTGGTCTCAGGGACAGCATAGCTGACCCTTCCCTTACAGCCCAGCATTTCCCCGGCAGTTCTTCAGGATGTGGCCTGGCTGCCTCATGGAGCTTTTTTCTCATCCCTCTGACTTGGATTACTTACTGTTCTTGGAGCCCTGCTTGCTTTTGCTCTGAAGAGACTCCTCTTCTTTTCTCTGCAGAATCCAAGTCAAGCAGCCTGTGCTCTGAGACACTTCCCTGTGTCCAAACCTTGGCCATCTTCCTGTATGCTCTGCACCCCTTCCTCTGTGCTATAACACCAGCCTGACGACTGATTGTTCAGGTTCACTCTGCTAGGCCCAGGGCATGTGAGCAGCCTGTGTGATTCCTGGGGGTCTGGATGCAGCGGGGCAGTAGGAGAATGGGGCTGGGTGCTAGAGAGTAGAGCTTGTTGGGCTACACGCAAGGCTCTCAGGAGGGACTTCTGAGGTGGGGACAAGGACTGGAGAAGATACAGGGGCCTTTGGCAAAATTGTGGTGTGGCATTCCTTCAGCCCATGTTTACCAAGCACTTAAGGTGTCCCTAGCATCATGCTAATAATCACTGGACCTTTTGGGTGTTCACCATTTGCCAGAAGAGATAGTGTAAATTGATCGTTGGCAACCACTTGTGCCCATTTTACTGCTTCTCTAGGGCCCAGCGGAATGAATACTGAGCTAGGCATTAGAATTCTTTCATTTACTTAGACCCCAAAGAACAATTGAGATCATGTGGGGTAGAAAGCCCCTTGAGAAGCGTTAGCTGTTGCTGGCGACATAGCTCAGTGGTAGCATGCCTGTCTAGTGTACTTAGGCCATGGGTTTCATCATCCCCAGCACTGAAAAAACAGAAGAAGAGGGAAGGAGTTAGCTCTGATATAGGGTTGTAAGAGGAAATTTGAATTTGTTTTTCACCCTAGTTCTCAGGAAGCCTGTTGCCCACAGACACTGAGGGACAAGGGATGAGACTAGGCAAGCCCCAGCCCCAGCTGCTTTGGAACAGTCCGAGTATTAGCAGTTGCTTCTGTTGTCGTAACTGGGTCATTCGCTACCTCTCATTCCCATGGCTGCCCACAGAGAAGTGCTCCCAGACAGCTAGGCCTGACCTGGCCCTGATGAAGATGGTCCTGGTTCTTGGCAAGGTTTTGGAATAGCTAACCCTTGTGTTTTCCTTGCTCTTGGCATGGGATTTAGTATGACAGAGATAAAGGCTGGAATGACCGCTGGAAGGAAATTCTAGCAGGAAAGGGAGGGGAAATGGCAACAAGGACAATAGCATTACCTTCCCAGAGAGGCCTTGAGACCAGAGTGCAGGGATGTGGAGATGTCACTCTTCCTATGCCTGGAGAGCAGTGATTGATTGTGGGTCTGCTCCGCATGTGGGCCAAGACTTTTGCTTGTGGAGAGGAGCAAAGAATGAGGTTTTGTGGTTCCTTCTTTCTCCTTATCCATGAGAGTAGTCAACTCTCCCCCTCCTGAGATCCTGTGCATCGTCCCTCAGCTCCTGTCTGGAGCCTCCTCACTTTCAATTAGCCCTCTTGTCCATAGGCTGGTGTTTGAATGCAATGAGAGCAGAGCTATAGCTTGAGGGGAGGGAAGCCCAGGTCTTATTGCTTGTGATAGGTGGTTGGAGACCCTGGGAAAAGGAGCCTGCAGGTGCCCCCTACATAGCCTGCTTCTACCGCATCATTGTTCTCCCACAGGTGTTAGAGCTGCGGCGGCCCATGGACTCCCGGCTGGAGCACGTGGACTTTGAGTGCCTTTTTACCTGCCTCAGTGTGCGCCAGCTCATCCGAATTTTTGCCTCACTGCTGCTGGAGCGCCGGGTCATTTTTGTAGCAGATAAGCTCAGGTAGGGCCCAACAGGGTATGAAAGAAGAGGCAGGAGGCATATTCAAGAAATTACCAGCTCTGGTATATGCCACACACTGTGGTATTAGTATGAGTGTGTGTGTGTGTGTGTGTGTGTGTGTGTGTGTGTGTGTGTGTTTATTTTGAGATAAAGATCAAATGAGAGAGAAAGGAGGAGCAGCCAAGTTGGAGATCACTCAAGATGACAGGATTGAGAACCCAATGGAGGACTTGGCCTGAGAAAGAGGGACACTTCTTTGCAGCAGCCACAAGTATATAGGTGGATATATATTTATAAGGAGAAAGGTAAGAAATAGAGATTTCTAATTGATGGCTATATTTCCTCTGGTGGAGAAGCAAGGCCACCTTTGTGGGAGATAGGCTGTGGAGGGTAATGAACTCTAGAAAGAATAGCTGTGTGAAGAGTGCTGAGCCACACCGTGAGGGGCTGGGTGAGGGGCAGGTTCATGGAGCAGGCAGTGGACTAGAACGGCCCAGGGCTGGTTGCTTGTAGAGCTATGGAGAAGGTGAGGTGAGGGCATTGAGGATGATTGCAGAAGGTTGGCCAGTCAAATCGGGACAAAGATGTTTAGGGACTAGAGGAACCTGGGATCTTGGGGGAGCTGGTTTAGGAGGGGTAAAAAAGAGCTGGATGGATAAAAGACTTGGTCCAGTGTATTGGCATTTATGATTTTAGAGGCAGAGATCTGGTTGTGACCATGGGAGGGGTGGCAGTAGTAGATGGTAACCAAACATGAAGCATTCTAGGAAGGAAGAAGTCAGAGCTCTTGCTAATAGCTAAACTTTAAAAAAAAAAAAAAAAGTGTGGGATGAGACAGGCAGGAAGATGATACAGTGTTGGTAATTCATTGTCTATTCTTTTTATAAAAGACTGTTACCACAAGCACTGGTTTCTTTAGAGTAGTGGAATTAATTCAGTTATTTAGATAGTAAGCTACCTGCAGTGTGCCAGGTGCTGAGATGAGGGCAGTGAAGAAAAATCCTCCTCTTGGTTATCCTCCATTAAGTCCAAAGTCCCTGGGACTCTTCCTTCTGTGTTTATGAGGGAGTAGCTAACAGGAAATGGCTTTCTAGTTCTTATATGGAATGGGGGTAGGAGCACAGGTCTTCAACCCAGGGTAAGAAAGGAGGAAAACTACAGCTGCTGACTCAGGTGGCTGGGCTCTAGGTGTTTCATAGGCCCATCAGGCCTTTGTCGGGGGCCCTGGCCTGGCAGCACTGGCTAGGAATAGCAGCTCCAGGAGGCCCCTGCCTACTACTTGCTGCCTGCATGTTCTTTGTCAGTTACAAGGCTCCTGGCTGCCCAGCTACGTGCCTGGGCCTGGCCAGATTGTAGTGGCCCCTAATAGAGCCTGGACTTTAACGTTTCCTTTCCTGAAGGTTTTACCCCCAACTCAGAGTTGAGCCTTCTCTTTGCCACCCCCACCATAGCCCAGCTCCCATAGGGCTGTTGAATAACAGCTATTGTTTCTGGTAGTTGTAGCTGCCTCTGAGCACATTCCAGAAGGAAAATACTCCAGGGTCCTATTCTTGACTTGCTCAGCAATCAAGTTCTGCTGCTCTGGGTCCTAGCAAAGATGTCTGTCATCCCCATTGGGGTCTGCCTGGTTAGAGTGGAATGGAGTGGGTAGCCCCATGATGTGATGATATATGGTCCTGAACTGTACTAAGTCCAGCCAGCTGATGCAGCTCATGTCCCATTGCTCATGTTTTAGGTTTTCCACAGACCTTTTATCACTCTGGCCTAGTTTCAATGTATTTGAGGGAAGGTGGTTCTGCACTGATTGGTCTCTGACCCCTTGGAGGGTTTTGTGGAAATCAGTGTGCCCTCTGACCCTGACAGCTCTTTTCCAGGCCTTTTCCAGATGACTCCTCTTTTCTCCCTGAGCCTAGGACATGTGTCTCTGTCCCTAGACCCAGCAGTAGTTCATAGGGTGGCAGGATATCCACGTGAGGCAAATTCACAAGCATTTGTAAATAGCCTGAAGTCCTTTTTAGAAAAAGATGTTTGCTTTTGTCATAGGTGGGACTCAAGTCCCCTCTATGCTGGTGGTTAGGAGCAGGAGCGAAAGTGTAAGATTCCTGCTGGAGCTGCTGGGGTAGCCAGTGGAGTTTTATGGCTGATAGGTGGGGCCCATACATTCATGGGGAAAGTCATGTTTGAAAATGAGCTTGGCTTAGGGCCTTGTGTCTATAACTATCATATGGGCCCTAACGGAGATTTTTTTTTTTTTCTTAAGAGGGAGAGAGAGAATCAGTTTTTATTTATTTTTTTCATCTGGTTTATTGTTTCTCTGACACTCAGTTGTGTATGTGGTGCTGGGGTTTGAACCCGGGTCCTTGCACATGCCAGGCAAGCGGTGTATCCACTAAGCCAGCACTCTAACCCCTTGTTTTGTTTTTTACTGAGATGGGGATCTTGCTTTTTTGCCCATGCTAGTCTTAAACTCCTGGACTCAAATAGTCCTCCCTCCTCAGCCTCCTAAGGAGCTTGGACTTCATGCCTGTGCCAGAGCCTGGCTTTTAAGGCATGGTCCTTGAATTTCCTCCTAACAGATGGAGGTCTTTGAGCCCAGGTGTGTTTCTTGTGTTCACTGGAGCCCCATACCAGACCTCAGCACTTGTGAAGACTGTGCACCTCCTTTTGCACAGTACCACTTCTGTCTACCCAGGGATTGTCTTCCCTGCCTCCTGTTGGTCTTTCAGCATGGGCAGCATCCTGTGGGCATGGAGCTCCCTTCAGGTCAGGAGAGGGATGACCCTGTAGAGACTTGAGAGGAAAGAGGGGAGAGGGTACCTTCAGCCTGCTAAGAATGGTGCCAGCTGCCTCACCTTCTGATTTCTCTGCACTCCCTCCATTGTCACCAGGAGGAGTGGAAAGTGGGAGGGCAGAGCCATAGTAGTGTTGGGCTTGGAAATAGCAAAACAGGTCGTGTCCCAGCTCTTCCATTTATTGGCAAACTGTCCCTGGGTATTGCTGGCCTCAGCTATGAAATGTGGAACTTGTATGATGACCTTCTGGCCTTTGCACACTGTTAATTTGTGGTCAGCTCTTGTCCATCTTACCCGTTGTACTCCCTAGCCTGAGCTGATACTTCCACTTGCTCAGGCCTACCTCTGCATCTGGGTGGCGTGTGTGTGTGTGTGTGTGTGTGTGTGTGTGTGTGTGTGTGAGTGAGCTCTTTGTATGTTTAAGTGTTGGTACTTACCTTCATGGCTGTTTCTTGGTCAAGTCCCCAAAGAAGGTAGCATCAATGTCCTTGAAGCCCTAAGCAATGGACAGGTGAGTCTTCACCACTCTACAGGGTCTGACTCAGGTCCCAGAGTTCCAGTAACATTTTTGTTACTCTGGGAGGTTTAACATCAAAGTATGTCCTGAACCCCCAACAGGCTCTAATTATCCTTTTCCTAAGGTGCTGGGCCTGGGCTCAGATGTTCTGTCTCTCTGTCTGTCCATCAGTACCCTGTCCAGCTGCTCTCATGCGGTCGTGGCCCTGCTCTACCCCTTCTCCTGGCAGCACACCTTCATTCCTGTCCTCCCGGCTTCCATGATTGACATCGTCTGCTGTCCCACCCCCTTCCTGGTTGGCCTGCTCTCCAGCTCCCTCCCCAAACTGAAGGAGCTGCCAGTGGAGGAGGTGGGCCACCTAGGGAACCAGCTGGGGGAAGGGTTTGAGGGGGGTAGAACAAAGCCCTAGTAGGGCAGAGGAGGGGGGTAAGGAGAAAGGTTCCTGGAAACTTCTTACTTATGGCCTTTAGACCTTTCTACCCAAGCTCTTGTCTTGTTTCCGGGAGGTATCGCCCTGTCTAAAACTATTCCTTTCATCTGGCCCTGGGAGCCTGGGAGGTCTAGAGGCTTGGCAGAGGGCACTTGAGGACTCATTTCCTGAACCACTGCCACTAATGACTCCTTTTCTCAGGCACTGATGGTGAATCTGGGATCTGACCGGTTCATCCGACAGGTAAGAGCAGTACAGTACAGAACTGTGCCTAATCTAGGATTCGTGCTTGCCAGATTCTGGCTCCCAAGTACCCCGCATAATCATACAATTCAGCCTTCACAACCTGTCTATTGAGTTCTAGGTTCCATACTCAAGAGGAGATAGGGGTGGGAGAAGCAGGATCTCCCTTTCCAGTTTGCATTATTGACTTCTAGAAGGCAGTGTGGGATGCAGACAGCAGGACCTGGGAGTCTAAAGACTTGATCTCTGAACTCTGCCACCTTTGAGGCACAGAGACTTAGACCTCCGAACTTCTGAACCTGGACTCTCATTTGCAAAGTAGACATGGTGTTAACACCTGCCACACACACTAGAGTGTGCTTTGTTATATCTGGTTTGCAATCATTGCTGTTAACTGTAGAAAGGCTTTATTATTCATAGTAGTCTTTCTGGCTCTCTACAAGGGAGTATAACGCAGTGCCGCTCCTCTGGGAATGGACAGACTATTGATACACAGCACTGACAGGGCTGAGAATCGCCAGGGGCAAGTGTCAAGGTATGGACACTGAACCAGAGATAGGAATGACAGTCCAAACTCGTACCAAGCCCAGGCTGGGCCAGTGTCCCTTCCCTGAGCTCCTATACTTCCCACCAGAAGCTGGAGATGGAGAAATTGGGGAGAATTCATTGGGCATTCGGATAGAAACCCCAGGCTGATTGTGGCCACAATGGACTCTACCATTTTTTATCTGTGAAACCCTTGGCAGGTTTCTAACATTTATGTGCTTTAGTTTCTCATCATAAAATGAAGTTGATAATAGTATTGGTATTGGAGTTATTGTGGAGAATAAAATTGTTATATTTAAGTTTTTGAACAGGCTTAGCACACAGTAAGTACTCATCAGTCTGAGCTCTGATTATTACCACTGTCCTCCTTCTCCTGTAGATGGATGATGAGGATACGTTGTTACCTAGGAAGTTACAAGCAGCTCTGGAGCAGGCTCTAGAGAGGAAGAATGAACTGATCTCCCAGGACTCGGACAGTGACTCCGACGATGGTGAGGGAGGCTTGCCTGTCAGATCTGGCTCTGGACCCAGACTTACTGTGCTGTGCTATATATGTACCAGACCCTTTATGGCTGATGAGGCTCCAAGTGTAGGACCTTGGTCTCAGTCTAGCACCTTTCCCACCCCACGAGATTTTGGAAGGAAAACCCAAAGACATGGCAACAACAAAGGCTCTTCTGGCTAACAGGAAACTAATTGGTCCTCCCTCTTGGGCTTGCTGTAAGCCACTATAGGAGATGGAGGGAACTTCCTCTTCATGGGAAGGAGAATCTATTAGAGAGAGGGATGTGGAGAAAGTGGTGTTCTGGTCTCTGATTTCTACTTTCATTCATCTGCAAGTATTTGGTAACTTCCCTGTTCAGAGCACAATTTCTAACCTCAAGGAACTCAGAGCTGTGAGCACAAGAGAGTTTCAAGAACAGATAAGTTGGGGCTGGAGCAGTGGCTCGGCGGTTACGGCACTTGCCCAGCATGCTCAGGGACATGGGTTTGAACCCCAGAACCCACGTATACATCTAAGTGTCAGAGCGACGAAAGCCATGTGAAAAACTCAATAAAAATTGAATCTTTCTCTTTCACTGTCTTCTCTTTGAAAACAAAACAAAAAAAAGAACAGATAAGTGGTGCTGGCTGGAAGTTTTGTCAGGGAGAGGGAGACTGAATCTTAAGATTTGTTTTTTTTTTTTTTTCTCTTCCAGAATGTAATACCCTCAATGGGCTTGTGTCGGAGGTGTTTATCCGGTTCTTTGTGGAGACCGTTGGGCACTACTCCCTTTTTCTGACCCAAAGTGAGAAGGGAGAGAGAGCCTTTCAGCGAGAGGCCTTCCGCAAGTCTGTGGCCTCCAAAAGCATTCGCCGTTTTCTTGAAGTTTTTATGGAGTCTCAGATGTTTGCTGGTTTCATCCAAGACAGGGAGCTCAGGAAATGTCGAGCAAAGGGTAAGGCCAGAGAATTTAGGGTGGGGGTTATGTGCCTTGTTCTTTTTTTTGCCATGGGCTCTGAATAACCAGCCATTGTGATGGAAGTTCTTGGGTATCAACTAGGGCCAGACCTTGTAACAGTCCTTTTCTTCTGATAGAAACTGTGAAGCGAGCTCTTCTTTCCCTGTCCTGGTAAATGCTTTTCACAAGGCTGTGCACAGGTGGGAGCCATGTGGCTACAGAGTGGGACTCATCCCCTAAACAGCATCTTGACACTGATTGCCCATTTCCTTCTCAGATAGCCTTCTCATTCATAGGAATGAACCAGATTAAGAAATTTGGGGACTTCCAAAAGACCCAGGGATTAGGAAATTCTCTAGAGATAATTGGACTGTCTTAGATTGTTGGCAGTCCCCATTCAAGGCAAAATGGTTCTCTCTCTCTCTTATTATTTTATCAGCTCTCTCTCTAGGGCTTTTATACTTGAAGAACTTTGCATCTAACCTTAGGGTTATTATTTTTTCTGTCCATAAATACTACCCATTTAGTTTAACAAACTTTTTGGAACAACATAATAGAGTTGTTGTGTAAAAGAAGCTAGAGGTATCTTCTCTGGGCCGTTCAGAAACACAGAGCAGCATCTTCCTTATAATGTGCACTGGCAGGCAAACTATGCACTGGGAGGCAGATTATGGAGGATTTTCTTTTATCAGTAGTGAATACCTGTGAGATGCTACTTAGCAGATGAGCCAGTCTGAAATCTGATAAGATGTTCCTATGAATTATAATCCCAGATGCTTGACTTTTCCATTTTTGGCATCTCTGCCCCATAGTTCATCATAATAGACTTCTAATGACTTCTTTTCCATGTTCCTATTTCTTTTCTTACCTAGGCCTCTTTGAGCAGCGCGTGGAACAGTACTTAGAGGAGCTCCCTGATACTGAGCAGAGTGGAATGAATAAGTTTCTCCGAGGTTTGGGTAAGTAGGTAGATGAGACAGAAATTCAGCAAGGAGGAAGAGCATCTGCATCCCCAAATACTCTAAATCAGTGTCAGCAGGTATTTATGTAGGGCCTTAGAGCACAAAGAAATACTTAGGTGAATGACAAGAAAGTTCCCAGCCATTGTTCCAAGGGCATTTTGCATAGGATTTACCAAACTGCAGAACAAAGAGAAACCCGCAGATTCTCACTGAAGTCAGGTTTTATAGGATGCACTCCTTCCTGTGTGAATGAGGGCTGTTAGAACCAGTGAGCTTCACCCTTTCAGCAAAGCTCCACTACTTCAAGATGCTCAGCTAGCTAGATCATGAACGTAGCATGTCTCAGTTTAAAGGGAAATAGGGGTCAGATAGGTTAAGTGATTAACACTTACTGCCCTAATTTTGGAACGTTTTCACTACCTTGATCAGAGCTATTCCAGCTGTACTCCAGTCTTTCTAATCCTTTGTCTTCTACTGATAAGGGTAGGGCTGCAAGGAGAGGGAATGGAGGTTAGAGGAGATATCAACGAAATATTCTTACTCTTACCTTCTCTGGCCCACAGGCAACAAAATGAAATTTCTTCACAAAAAGAATTAAACCCCTTTCCCAGTTGCAGAGTCCAGTGCCTTGCAGAACCTGGAGCCTGGGAAGAAGGTCCAGCCTGGGACTTTCTGGGCTGCTCTGCCCCCACAGACCCACCTCTGCCTTCACAATATCCCAGGATACTATTTGTAAATAATCTGCTGTAAGCTTTCTTTTAACTGTTTTTGTAACAAGCAAAGAGAATCTGATAAATATTTGTATATTCCCAAGTGGCTGGGTGCTTTCCTGCCCTGCCTGAGCATGGATGGAGTTTTGCTGGGTGCTGGTGACTGGCCAATTATGTGCAGCTGACTGTCTCAGCCAAACCACTGATCTTCCCTGAAGGCTTTTGGCCTGCCTACCTGCCTGCGGCCCCTGCTGCCAGTCTTGGGTCCTGGAGAGTGGGTGCTGTCTTGTTATGTACAGGAGGACTATTTTTTTTTTTAATCTTAAGAGTCTTCTATTTTTTTTTTTTTTCTTTCTAGTAGTCCCCATTCCCCTAAGCCTCTGTTTTTGAAAGGCAAAGGCCAGTTTCCATTTGCAACATAGAATCAGGCTGTTGGGCCTGGTCCTGTTGTTCCTCCTACCCTCAGAGATGGTCAGTTGAGTCATGGGAAGCCCAGCCCCCAGCCCTGCCTGTTCTCTGGGCCTGGCTTCCAGTCAGTGGTGGCCATGATGCGGTACAGGGCATCCCTCCCTCCCACCATATACAGGTGTTCTCAATAAACAGTGTACAGTCATTGGGCTGGAGAGTCCCATGTGTTCCTTTGCTTCATTATCTAGAGTTCTTTCTTCTGGGAATAGCTGAGACAGGTCAATCAGGGATGAAATACCATCATGCAGGAAGTTGAGCACTTGATAAGGGGTTAGCTTCTGTGTGGGTCACTGATCTCTGATAATGGATTTCTCTTGGCCTAAGTTGTGTGACTGGTCTTACATTTTACTCCTTTAGCTTCCCTCTCCAGTAGCCAACTTTCAGACTCTACTTAAGTGTTCCCAGTGATGGAAAGAATACTTTTTGCCCTTTGGCTCTATCATTAGGTTTTGACATTTTCATATTCAGTCTGAAGCTCTTAAGACACCACTGGGCCTGACATTGGTGTACAACCAATGAAACCCTGGGCCTGGTCATAGCTCTGACTCATTGCCCATGAGGCTTCCATGTCACTCTGAAGTTTTCCCATCAGAACTTTATTTTCACATCCAAAAAGTACTGGTACATTCCATGGAAGAGCAAGAAAAGAAGCAAGGTTGGGAAAAACAGCTTTTTTTCCACCAAGGCCTTGGTAGAGACCTTAAATGCCCAAGATGAAGCATCTCTTCATTGATGCTAGGTTTAGGTCTGGCAGGATGTTTCTTCCTAACCTTTCACCATAGTGTATTTAAATAGGAGTTTCCTTCCCTCCTCCCCATCTCCATTGAAGCTTGCACAGGATACAGCCTGTCCCTGGTTTGGGGCTCATAAAATAAAGTATCTTCTTGGAAGACAAAATCATCTTCTTGGAAAGTCTCCTACATAATCGGTTTTATCATTTGGAATAGAAAGCAGGGACTGAGGCCTAACAAGTCTGGGTTTTCTTTCGAGGATGAAAAATAAGAGGGATTATAACCAGAAAATTCATAGCAAGTAACAACCCCCAGTACTCATTACTTTTTTCCCCAAATGTCACTTTTTTTTTTTTTTTTAAAGAGAGGGACAGCAAGATAGAGAAGCTATTTTTATTTAGTTTTTCATGTGATTTTTAATTCCTGACACTTTGTGGTGTATGTGGTGCTAGGGTTTGAACTGAGTACTCGCGTATGCGAGGTAAGAGCCATAATTGCTCAGCCACCACTCTAGCCCTCTCACTATTTTTTTCAAGAGAATCAATTTTATTTTTTTCATCTGACCTTTCTCCAACACTTAGTTGTGTAAGTGGTGCTGGAGTTTAAACCTGGGTCCTCATACATGCTAGGCAAGTGTCGTAACCACTGAGCCACTGCTCCAGGCCCAGTACTTATCACTTTTAACTGAGCCTGGGCTTTGTGACAGAGAAGTGAATCTTAATAAAAATAAATATTTGGTTCCCAAAAGGTGTTTTTGCGCTTTCCCTGCCCCCTCTCCTAAACCCCTTTCAATGTATGTGGCTCCAAAGCATCTTCACACGTGATCAGATCACAAGATAGAGGTGTAAATTATTTTTGTAAATTTTTAACTTTTTTTTAATGTGCCTTAAAAAAAAAAAAGTTTATCTTAACCTTTGATTGACTCCCAGAAGTTCATATCTCCATCCTGTGGCTGAAGTTCTCATCCCAACTTAGAAAACAAATACTGACACACATGACTTGCATTGGGTTGCAAGGACCTATGACTGATTGGTATGGCCAAGAGTTTGAGTACAGTGGGCCTAGTTTGGGGTTCACAAAGTGTTCAAGTTTCTAATTTCTACTTTTAACATGATCTCTGGATGCCTAAACCAAGGACTCAATCCTATCAGATTCAACACTTTTTTTTTTTAATAGCAAGTATTGTAACTCCCCATCTTTACTATCCTGAAAAACATAACCTACTTAAACATATTTTAACTATCATATAAGGAGAAATAAGAAAAGTAACTTGTTATGTTTAAATAAATATAAATGAATATGTAGGGCTGGAGTGGTAGCTTAGCAGTAGAACGCTTGGCCTGGCATGAACGAAGGCCCAGGTTCAAACCTCAGCACCACATACATAGAAGTGTTGGACAGACAGAAAAACAGACACTCTCTTGAAAAAAAGCATACACTTGGGTACATCTGCACTAAAAGATAAGTCATATATCTAATCACTGTGAATGTGACAGCTACATATTATGCAGGTAAGTGTATTGCATTACCAACTCATATCTAATTTTGTTTAAAGGAGTTTTCTGAAATGAACATTTTGGGAAGGGAACTTTACCAGGGGTGCTTTACCACTAAGCTACATCCCCAGCTCAGGGTCTCAATGAACTGCTTAGGGCCTCACTAATCTGCTGAGGTGGGCCTCAAACAGATCATCCTGCCTTGGTATCCTAAACTGCCAGGATTACACACATGCCCCACCATGCCCAGCCTTGGTAATGTGTAAGTGTCCCTGGAATCTTAGAAAAAAACTGTTAAGTATAAAAAAACTTTTAAATTGTAAATGGAATTTTAATTCTAACCTAGGTGTTTGTTGTGTTGGACAAACCCACCCACAGCAGAACATCTAGCTTCCCTGGTGGCTTCCCCCCATGATTATGACAAAGACAAAAAGCCCCCCAAATTTCTGAAACATCCCCTAGAGAATATTGCTACCCTTAAGTACTAGGGTCCTCAAACAATGCCTGACAGCTGAAGCAACTACTCAGAAGGCAACACAATTCTGTATCCTCTATTAAAGAAATCCCAGTGATTGTAAGGGTCAGCCCTTATTGTTCTGGAGCTAGCAAAACATTTGCCTAGTACACACACAGGGGACTTGGGTTTAATCCCTATCACTTTAAGGGAAGGTGGTGGGCGGGGGGAGTGTTGAGGGAGTGCCATTGGAAAACAATAATATTCAAATTCTGGTTCATGATAGTCTGGTCTTAGAGCCCCAAGAAAATATGCCTAATTATATTAAGGATTTTTTTTTTTTTGGTGGTGGTGGTGCTGGAGATCGAACTCAAAGAGCCTCATGTATGCTAGGCAAGCACTGAGCTACCCAGCCCCTCAGTAGCATTTGTTTAAAAGGTATGCATTCTAAACCATCTTAAATTCATTTGCCTGTGGAGACCATGTTTTAAAATGCTGAGGAATTACTCTTCATCATTAGCAAATTTCTGATAAGTTTTTTTTTTTTTGCATTTGGTTCAGAAAGCAACAGTCTTCCTTACTCAAAGAAATTCTTTTCTTTGGTTTTCTACATTTCCAGGTGTCCAAGCTTTTTATTTTTTCAGCTCAAGTTGCCCTTTAACACCATTGATGTTCATCACCTTTTAGGCAACTTTAAGTCTTCATTTGGAAAGTCCCATCTTGGAAAGTGCATGTAAAAGCCATGCCCTCTAGTCTTTAAGTGCCCTGGAAGTGTGGTTTGAAGCTTATTTAAATTGTCCTAGGCCCTGAACCCTGCAAAGTACACAAAGAGGCATGGCTCTACCCTCTGCTGGAAGTGACCAATGAAAATGGTGCTGCTGTGCTTCCACTAGGCCCATCAACTTGCTCCTGTAATCAGATTTTCACAATGCCAGAAGTGGTTCTCAGGAGCCTAAGTGAGCCCTGGATGGTATTGCAAAGGCATTGCTGTCTAGGGGTGTGGAATGGAAGAGAGCAGCAGGAGGCTGCACCACTACCAAGGCCCTCCCCTAAGCACTACAGTTCACAGCCACTTATCCTGCCTGCATGCTTTCAGCTTGTTTCTGTCCCAGAGGCAAACTCAACTACATTTACCTGAATTGAAAGCTCAGTCTGGCCAATTTTGACAAACTGCATGGAATTTTGTATCAAGCCCTAATTTATTACTGTTTGGATGAAAATCTATTTAAAGCACATACACACTGGAACAGAAATTGTGTCCTTTGCAATTCAAGCTTATATAGAGTATTAGGTGTTAATAAACTACTTTCATATTGTTAAGAGTGACTATCAAAAAAGCTTGAAGGCCATCAAATCAGAGGGTATCCCAACAAAGCTGTGCTCCCCTCATGTGGGACTTTTCCAATTCCTGCACTTGTCAGCCAGCCAGAGAAAATGGTGGTGGCAAACCTTTATGCTCCTGGGGCAGCCCAGGCAATACTTTGTAGTCTCATGAAAAAAATACCAGTGGTTGTGGGTTCAAGAAAGCACTGCAGAGCTGGTTGGTACCTGGCATGTGTGAGGACCAGAGTTCAAACCCCAGCACCACATACACTAAGTGTCAGAGAAACAAAGGCCAGATTAAAAAATAAAAATTGACTCTTAAAAAAAAAAAAAGATTGTTTGACCACAGATGTCAAGATTAAAAGGGAAAGCAGTACTGCCATTTGGATCTATCTGGGCCTCCAAACTACTTAAGTTTGGTCCTCATCACATAGAATCAGGTCTGTTTTCATCAATTTTTTGTTCTCTTAAGTTACATGGTATTTTATGTCTAAGCAGTGGGTCCTTTCACTCTAAACTGAATTATCTGTCAAAACATGGCTTGTCTAGACCCTCAATGCAAATCCAAGTTGTCACTCATCACACATTAGACACAGATGTTTGGCTTTTATCACTCAAGTCACTGGCGTAGCAAGATTAACATCAGAGTATGTGACCAAGGGAACAGGCTGGTAATTGACTGAGGTAGCTCATTAACAGCAACTGACTTCTAAGCCAGATGAGTTAGAAGTTCCTATTTATAATTTCTTCTCAATTTAGGACCTATCAATCTTCTTCCAAGACTCCGTATTCTCTCGCTGTCCTGTTGCAGATAAACATGCTATCCCAAGGGAAGCATGGATGCCAGCAATGAACCCTGAGACTAACCATCCAATAATGCACCCTTTCATGTCTGGACCATTTGTAATCTTTTTCAACCTACAATTCAATAACCAAATTCTGTATATTATGGTTTCTGGACCTAGTCTTTTCTACCCTCATTCCCATTTTCTTGGTGCTGCCTAAGTCTCCTCAATCCCTGAACTACATCTTGCCTATTAATTCTTTCTCCAGACACATATCCTGCCATGGTACTTCCCATTTGCCCAACCTTTCCAAATTGGTTCCTTAGCTCATTAGTTTGTTTCCCCTTTGCTTAGACCACTTACTTTCCCCTTTGACAAATAACATGGAGGTTAACTGATTCCTTCTTCTGCTCTCTTAAAGAGAGTCCACAATCAAAATCACAACAGTTACTGAGTCAAATACAAAGGCCAAGTGTAGGTTTTCTATTTTACTTATATAAAGTTCTCAAATAGGTACTTTTAACTAAAAGTTAAAGATGAAGAAATCAGATTGAGCCTAAAAAAGTAGAATCAGGTCTTTTGATTCTACTAATTAGTAACAGTCCTCAAAAAGACTATAATATAATGGGTGGGTGAAGTGGCACCTGCCTGTTATAACTGTGGCTTGGGAGGCTGAGGCAAATTCAAATCCAGCCTCAGCAACTAAAGAGGCCCTATTCAACTTAATAAAGCCGTTTCAAAAACAAAAACAAACCACAATGGAGAGCCCATATTTTCAACTTTTCCCATTAGACCATTATGGAAGAAGCAAATCCAGACAATCCAGTTTTAAGAGTGTCCAACTGGTGGGACTGGAGCTGTGGCTCAGTGGTTATAACACCTGCTTGGCATGTGAGTTTGAATCCCAGCCCAACATATAACACCGTGAGGTGTTGAAGCAATGAAAGCCACATGAAAAACTAAATATAATTGACTTTCTCTTTGTCCCCTCTTTTAAGAGTGTCCAACTGAACAGTTTTCCTGACTACTTATAATGTTCTATTCTCACCTAAGTCAATTCAATAAAGCTCTCCCTATCCTTTTTTGATCCCCAACATTCATTCCCTAGGCATAACATCATTGTTCCCAGATCATGGCTCCACACAGAACTAAGAATCACTTCCACCATCAAATGTCAGTAATACAGATTATAAATAACATCCTAAAATTTCTTATACCCAGGATGCTAGACTGCAAGCTTATTTTGGGTCTAAAAATTCAAAATTTCAGCAAGAGCTTTAAAGCTGTAACAAATTATAATTTATCCTGAAACCTATGAGGCTCCTACTTGTTAAGTATTGGTCATGGATTTTATGGTAGCAAAATATACATGTTGTTTTCTCCGTGAGATAACAGTTCAGAGTAAAAACAAAGTCTTCAAGTGCTACATCTCCATCCTAACATTTTCATTCTTTAGTGTGACCCATCAAAATATTGTGAAGATTAAAAAAATTCTCTTTCTATCCCCAAATAACAATTAAGGGTACGTTCTGCACTTGCTGTGTAAATTCACAGTACAATGCCAAGAGGCCTTTTAACATGTCTTATCAAATTAAGTGGTACCACTCACTTTATAAATGAAAAAGGTCTAGCTGGCCAATACCTCTAAATGTTGGTGCCATCTCTAGTACATGCTTTAACGTGAGTCAACAGTGAACCCATGTCCCTCATATGCATAGGACCTATAGTGGGTTCCCAATGTACAGGTGAGGTGTAGAGATGCCAAAATCTAATTCAGACCATAAAGGAAAAGCATGTTAGCATTTAATGAACTTCTGGAACTCCACATGGTTTCAAGCCACCAGAACACAGGCACCCCCAACACCTTTAATTTTTTCCTCAGCTCTTCTGCTGAAGAATTTGGCTTTCACGATGACGGGCTGTTTTGGAAGCTTTCCCTTCCCCAAAACTTTGTAGTAACCCTAGAAAAGAAAAGAATTTATAATACACCACAACATGTAGCCAACTCCTTGATGGGAATGAGGAAAGAAGCCAATATTAACTTCCTAGGTCCCAGACAGGGTATGTTGCTGATCTGGGCACTAATGGGGACACTGACTGCCCCTCTCAGTGAATCAAGACCAGCAAATTTCTCTTCGAGAACTCTAGCACACCAGGACAAGTTGTGTGTCAGGATGTGACTCTAGTCTCGGCAAAGCATAGATGTCCCTCTCATTGTCAATTGTCCCTGTTAAGTTAAAAAGGAAAGCCACATTCCCAGCAATCCTCCAAGTTCTGACCTCCAAAACTGCTCAGAAGACAAACTGAATTTAAAGCTACCAATCTCCCTAGGGAGACTAACAAAAGGATCAGAGCCCCCTAAAGCATACAAAAATACTTTGAGGGGGGAAGTCTTCAGAAAATTTAAGGTCTTGAATAACACTAGGATTTTATTTTGTAAGTAATACCATGGTACAAGAGCCATGCTGAAAGACCAAAAATAGCTATGGCTCAATTCAAGAAACATAAAACTGTCAGAATCAGGGCAATGGCAGCACAAAGTGATAACTGATTGGAAAGACATTCAGACAAAATGAACTAAAGTGCGTGCAAGAGGATCACTTTCCAAAGTTTTTGCCAAAACCAGAAGCAAAACAGGTGACTGATCCCTGTTCTCTGTTCACTTTTGAAAGCAAAAACACAAGACAGGAGAGAATAATTCCATTCTAGTTATAATTCTACCAAAAGATGAAATTTTCTAGTAGGTAACTGGAAAAGTATAAGAGACTTGATATGGATGATGTAAATGTGTCCTAACTCACAGTTCTGTAAGGACAAAGGAACTTTATAATATCTAAGTCACTCACCGATCGTACTACATCAATTATGGGAGCAGCTCCAGTCTTGTTTTTGGCAGCATTTACTCGTGTCTGCTCACTGACCAATGTCCACAATTTATCAAGGTTGACTGTTGGGCAGAAACTCTGGTTCCTCTTTAAGTGGTAATGCCTCATACCAACTTTTCCAAAATAACCTGGGTGACTGGGGAAGAAATAGCAACCATCTTCATATTCATAACCTCACTTCAAAAAACCACATTTATCCATTTATCATCTTTACACAATAATCTCTCTCCACCGCAGGGTAAATAGTTCGCTAGTTATGTAATAATAGTAGGCACTTGAAACATTTGTTGAATTTAAACCACAATATTAGAAGGAAAAGGATACCTTTATTTTAAGGAACCTGGATAAGCCACTGAGAAGTCAGGTCACTTGACAACACTATAAAAAAATCTACGTTTTGTAAGAGATCTCCTACAGCAATAATTAAAATACATCATCCTCTCATTGGTGAATATAAGTGAATTTTAACAGTGTATAAATCAATGAGTCATGTTACTAACCTGGTGACTGACTGTGCCATGGAGCCCACAGCCAGTGAATAAGGTCAGCAGTTATTCTTCGAGGTCTCTAGCACACTAAGGCAATAGGTGATACCCAAGCGTGACTCTAGCCTCGATTAGCTTCTCAAAGTTCACATCAAGGGTTAACTTGATGAAACTAGCAATAGGCAAGGTTTTTAAGAGACTAGCTTCCACAGATTTTCTAGGAGGGCCTTGTATGCCCATGTGTCAGAGCAAGCACAGTCCAAGAAGCACTCACTATTTATCGAAGTTAATCCTGTGATGATGCATGCCACCAGCATTACCCCGGCCTCCTGGGTGCTTCCGGTGCTTGCCTGCAGGAATACAATGATGCATGGCTCACTTCTTTAGTCCCTGGACAGGGCTGGAACAGTGGCTCAGCAGTTACTGAGCTTGCCTGGCATATGCAAGGGCATGAGTTTGAATCCCATTTACCAGGTACACAACTAAGTGTCAGAGCCAACAAAAAAACATGAAAAACTAAATAAAATAAAAATATCTCTCACTGTCCCTCTCTCAAAAAAAAATTACTTTGGACAAAAGAAGTACTTCTTTACTTCTGTGCCCTACTTATGCTGTCTCCAATCTACATCTCCCTTTCAACACTGCTAGTTCAGCAGACTCCCAGATAAACACCCTGCATTCCACATTAGCACTCCTGTCAGTAATATTGCGCACCACTTAAATTTCTATCGCTGTACCGATGTGAAATTCTTCAAAACTGGAATACCAGACGAGCCTTAAAAATAAAAAGTGAACTGTCCAAACCGGAATCGACCGACGAAAGGCCTGCTGCTAAGATACATTACCTCCTAAGCTGCTGAAAGATAACTCAAGGCCGAGCAGGAAGAACTTACCGATGCGGCCGTGGCCGTGGCTCACGTGGCCCCGCAGTTTTCGGGTCTTCCTCAGTCTGGATGGCTACGAGGGAAAAGAAGCTTACTGATAACGACTAAGAAACTAGGTCTAGGAACAGCGCTTGTCAGCCAGACAAGCTGGCCGGGGACCCGACGGCTGCATCAGGGCGGTGCCCGGGGGCTCCGGCCCGCGTGCGCGTCTGAGATCGGAACCCCGGACCTAACACGCGGCCGCAAGATCCCCGCCCAGAGTCCTCGCTGAGCACCCTGCTCTGCGGCCACGCTCAACCTGGAAGACCGGGCTTGGTGGCTGGCAGAAGAAGTGAGCAGAGCTCCGCGCCGCGGTCTGCAAGTAATCGGAGGCAACATCAGAAACACCTACCATGTCGGCGGCCGAGACGAAAAAGGAAGGCCTCAGTGAAGTCTCGCGAGTTATCGAACGCAGGGGCGGGGCCGACGTGCCTCACTTCCGGCCAGGAGGCTGGCCGCGGGCGGGGCTCCACCGGTCTCGCGGGGTTCCGACTGCGGCCGGCTGTGAGCTTGGTCTGGGAGTGCTTGTGTTAGTGAAGTCCTCGTGGTCTGTGGCAGGGAGCTCTTCTTGGTGAAGCCGGTTGCACCTGGCGTGGAGGCTGAAGACTGTTGAGGAATCGGGGCCTTTGGGTGACCAAGGTGGACCAGGCCATTTTTTGATTTCTTGGCCTGGGAACCGCCTAGGCTGAGGCGAAGGGCCTCTTTATCTCTCAGCGCCTGGTCAAACGCCCATTCCTGACTGGCGTACGAGCCTCCCCTGTTCTTAAAGTTCTGCCTCGGCCTAGTGGTTGGTTGCTGTCTGCGGCCGCTGTGAGGAGCCCGAGGCACTATATAGTCCTCAGTGTGCTCACCTGTTTGCTGCTCTCAGGCGTCGCTTCTGCAATGCTTCTATCGCCTAGGGGACCTACTGGCCACCCTCCTGAGTAGGGCACTTTGCGTACCTCCTTTGCCTTTCTGCTATGCTTCAGACCCAGTAAATACTTTTTTCTGAGTTTTCTTCGGAACCTGGTTGGGACTGACTCCTGCCTCTTCTGAACCAGAATAAGCCCCCGCTAAACCCGCACTCTTTTGTTCCTTTATGAAACTTTTCCGACCAATTCAATCATAGCTGCTCACTTGCTCATCTGGACTACCACAAATCTAGTACATCGCTCTTATTAATGTCTTTACCAGTAGACCAAATTCTTTAAGGGCTTAAGGATTTTTTTTTTCTTGTGGCATGTAGTAAATACATGTTCAACAAGTGAACATTTCTTCACTAATAGAAAAGGTATCCCTCCTGTCTTTAGTGGGTTTCTTCAACCATTGTTCAAGAGCCCATCCCCTCAATTGTTCTGTGAGTGTATTTTCTTTGCTTTGTTCCCTTTAGCTAATGTGTATTTTAGCCAATATATGGTAAAATGTCCCTGTCTCTGACTACTATCTTTGCTCTTAATAGCCAGAGTCCCCCAAATCCTGTCCTTTAACTAGCTTCCTGTTCATTCATTCACTGCAATTTAGCTCTCAGCCCTGTACTTCAACAGGATTACTTTTACTAAGCTCATGAATAAATAAATTGCCAAACTGTATGGACTTTTCCTATTCATATCACTTTTTCTTTCTGTTGTACTTTTACTCTTGACTTATTTTTTTTGCAGGAACACTTGCCATCTCCTCCTGTGGCTGCTTCTCAGTCTTTTCAGGTTCACCATTTTTCTTTTTCCAGTGCTGGAGACTGAACTGAGGGATTGGTGCATGCCAAGCAAGTAATATACTACTAAGATACACCCTAGCCCTTTTTTTGCTTTGTCTTGTTTTTGTTTTGTTTTGTTTTTTTTGAGACAGGGTCTTGCTCAGTTGCCCATGATGGCCTTGAACTTGTAATCCTCCTGTCTCAACCTTCCAAGTAGGTGGGATTATAGGTGTGTGCCACCACATGCGACTTTTCAACTTTTTTTATATTCGTTTATTTATTTAGGCACTGGTGATTGAACTCAAGGGAACTCTACTACTGAGCTACAACCCCAGCCCTTTCTATTTTTTGAGACAGGGTAATGCTAAGTTGCTTAGGTCCTCACTAAATTGCTGAGGTGACTTCAAACTTGCAATGCTCCTGCCTCAACCTTTCAAATATCTGGGATTACATGTTTGTGCCACCATGCCTCACTTAACTTTGTCTACTGACATTCCTCAGTCTTCTGTACTTGTCCCACTTATCTTTTCATAGTACATAGACATCTTGGGTGACTTCAATTCATATCTCTATTGATGAATACATTTACTTAATTACTGGTTGGCGTCCCTTGGATTCTAAAGATAAGCATATCAAAAGAACTCACTCTTTCTTGCTTGCTGGTACCGTCTTTATTCTGTATTTTGGTAAATGGCATCCTTGTCCATCTAGACAATGAGATGAGGGCTGAAAATTGTTCCCTAGCCCTTTCTTGCTCAAATACAATGTCACCATTCTTTTATTTCTGTATCTCTCAAATCTATTACCTCCATTCCAGCCGCAGTGGCACTTCCTCCAATCAGGCCCTCATCCTTTTATCTGGAGTTTTCAAATCATCCTGTGATTCTACTGCCTGCATGTTAATCCTTGGCCAAGCTTCACAACCCTCATACCTCCATCAGTCTTTTATGTGATCAAAAATTTCAACAACTCCCAAGTAGCCGCAGAATATAGCACACCTACCTTTCTGACCTTACATCAGATTTTCCTCTACAAGCTTTCTATTGTAGCCATGCTTTACTGGTCTTTTCCATTTTGCCTTTACTCATGCCATTTCTCACACCTGTGTTGTCCTTCATCTTCCTGACTGCATAGACTGAATTGTCTTCAACCTTTAAGGCCTACCTTATGTCTGCTTCTTCCCAGAACACTCTTGTCCACAATAATAGTCAACATTTTCAAAGCACCTTGCAATTTACAAAATGCATCTGCACTACCAGCATCATTTTATGCATTAAAAAACACAGGAGAACTGAGTGACTTGGCAGAGGACATACAGCTGGTAAGACATAGCCTGGGCTAGCCTTTCTCCTCTCTACCAATCCTCTACTTTTACCTCATTGACCACTCCCTCTTTGACCTCATAGCATTAAGGTATTCATCACTCCTTCAGCCTTAATCATATACTGCTTGTGACCAGCAAAAAGAGGAGTCTTGAGTGGGAAGGCAAGGTCTAAGAAGAGATCATCTTCTGTTTAACATCAAAACTGGACTATAAGTGCACAAGGATATGAATTGAGCTACCTAGAAACCACCCTTAGGAAGATGTTCTGTCAATGGAGGTAAGCTGGGCATAACATTGGGAAAGGAAAGTCACCATCAGGTATATTGTAACTGGGGCCTGGAGCAAGGATCAAGACTGCAAAGGGTGGAGGTAGGTTCTGGATGCCAAGACACTGTTTCTGAATAGTTTGCCAAATTCCTTGGCTGTAGAGGAAGTACATCCTGTTGTGTGGGCCAACTGATTGAACAGTGTGACTCAATGTGGTGTTTGTTCAATATGGGTCAGTTTCCCTAGATCTACCACCTCTGAGAGAACAGACAAAGCCAAGTTCTATATCTGCAAAAGTGAATAGCAGCTGGATATTAAGCATTAAGTGACCTCTCCCTCCCTACCAGGCCCATGGGGTATGACCTTGGACATGACCCCTGAGGCATCCTCTGTGACATCTTCTCTGAAGGAGCACATGGCCTTGCGACATCTCAGGTATCTGAATTCCTCAGCAAGTCAGGGCCTCAGAAAATACCTGTGAAATGAGTGGAAGGGAGATGATGCCAGGAAACAACCTGGTAAGGCAGGTAAATGTGGTGCTGACCTTTTGCTACTTATGAACTCTCTCCACGTGATCTTGGGAGAGTCACACTGCCACCCTAAAGAAGGCCTGATGATCCCTCTCCCTTTCCCTCCTCTGAGGGTTCCTATTTTCATCATCAGTCCCTCAGACAGCAACAATAGTTTGGATGCTTCCAGAACCATTTTCTTCTTTTAGATTTGAATATTTAGAACTATTATGTTGCTTTCTTTTTTTAAAGTAAAATACTGTTAATTCGAGATGGGGCAGAAACCAGAGTTTCTGTTCTTTTTTAAGTGAGAGAGAAAAACTCGGAATTCCAAATTTATTTCAGAAAGAATTTAAAAATTTATATGTAATAAAAAAGTAGAGCATTAAACATTTTTCTGAACAAAGAAACCATAAGTATAAGCACCTCAAATCATATGTCATCAAAGATAATAATCATAGTATATTAATCCTTTTGTATTCTGCTTTTCATTTAATTCCACAACATTTTCTTTTTTTAAGGAGAGGGACAGTGAGAGAAATAGAGAATCAATTTTATCAGTTTTTCATATGACTTTCATTGCTCATACACTGTACGTGGTGCTGGGATCTGAACCCGGGTCCTTGTGCATGCCAGGCAAGCACCAAAACCGCCAAGCCACCGCTCTAGCCCCATTTTAATTAAAATTCCACAACATTTTCTGTATCACTACCCATTCTTCAGAATTATTCTTAACAGCCGGAGTAATTTACCTTCAACATTTACTATAATTCACTGTCTTTTTCTTGTGTTTTTCATTTTAGTTTTGTTGTTTTTGTTGTTGTTCGTATTGTATTCTTTGCTGTTAAAGACAGGAATGCATAACATTTGTGTATATTTAGTTTTTTTTTTTTTTCTTTTTCTGTCAAATAACTTGTGTAGGATAAATTCCCAGGAGTAAGATTGCTAGATTATAGAATATTGACATTTTTTATGATTCATTTTATGTTACTATTTTTCAAACGTATCAATTTATGCACCAGCAGTATGTACAGTTACCAATTCCATTTCAACTTCCTTAGGCTCAGGAATTTTTGTTTACTTTTTTTTTCCAGTAGTTTTTTTTTTTTTTTTTTTTTTAAAGAGAGAGGGACAGTGAGAGAGACAGAGAAAGAGAGAAACAACTTTATTTAGTTTTTCACATGGCCTTAGTTGCTCTAACACTCAGTTGTGTACGTGGTGCTGGGGTTTGAACCCGGGTCCTCGTGCTTTCAGGCAAGCACTGAAACCGCTGAGCCACTGCTCCAGCCCTTTCCAGTAGTTTTTAATATATTGCATTTAGGGTGAAATCCATAGGATCATAGGTGGGGTTTTCTTCAGCACAAAGTAAAAGTAATCTAATTTGGGAATTAGGGATTTCTAAGAGTCTTTCTTATGTTGGATAGAATTTTAAAAAAATAACTCAGTGTACTACATGACAATTGTATTCCTGGAAGGTTTGTTGGAAGTTGGTTTAGAAAACCTTGTCTTTAAACTTGTAATACCAAAACATGAAAGGAATCGTAGGATCTTTGAGAGCAGTTTATCTAGTAGCACAAAAAAGAGGCACTTAAATATTTAGGTTTTAATTTAATTTCTGAGAATTAAATAAGTAGAAAGAACAAAGATTCTTGGGTTCATTTCCCAAGTTGAGTTATATTGATCAAACAACATTCTGTCTTTGAATCTCAGTTTTCTTGTCTTACAATAAAAAAATAGAGTCATTCGTTCACTCATTAATTTTACAAGTATTTATTTGTGTGTATTATATTCTAGTATAGGTGCCAGGGAGTAAGGGGCAGATACAATGGTGAACAAGAAAACAAAGTTAGACTCTAGGGCTAAGTCTCTAGGACTGTGTGTAGACAGTCCAGCAAAAAGTGGGTGCTTTCATTACCTAGCATTTTTCCTTCATGCTTTCTCCGAAAAATGAACACTAAATTTTGAAGATAATTTGTTCTGTACCACCCAAGCAAACAATCTTTGAAATTCTTACCCCAGTGTGTTGTGGGATGATTTGTTTATCATTTCTTGGCATAGTTAAGAAATTCAGTAACTATTTCCCTTTCCTCGTGTTCACGTGTGGTAAGGTGTTAATGTTATTTGTGAGGGTTCCCTTCCTTCCATACTGTCAGTTTATGTTTCATTTAGTCCAGGTTTCTCCATGACTTAAAGCAGAGGTCATAAGCTGAATACTGCTGGTGTGTTGCTTGACTCATAGTTTTTTCTTATGTTTTAAATTTAATTAGTTGTTACTATAGTTTGGATATTAAATGTCCCCCACTAAGGTCCATGTGATAAAGACTTGGTCCCAGCGTGGTACTTTTAGGAGACCTTTAAGATTATGGGGCCTACTTAGAGGTCTTTGGGCCTTTGGAGGGGATTGTGGGACTCTGATCCCTTCTTCTCTTTCACTTACTGGCACGAGATAAGCATGTGCTTCCAACCAGTGCCATTTGGCACCCTATCAGAGACCTAAAAGCTGTGGGTCCATCTGATCATGAACTGGAATCTTTAAAACTGTGAGCCAGAGGCTGAAGTGGTGGCTCAGCAGTTGTGGTGCTTGCCTGGCAAGCGTGAGGATGTGAGTTCAAACCCCAGCACCATGTGCTCAACAAAGTATCAGACCAACAAAGTCCAAATGAAAAACTAAAAAATAAAATTGATTCTCTCTTTTTTTTCTCTCTCTCACTGCCCCTCTCTCTTAAAAACAACAACAACAACAACAACAAAAACCTGTGAGCCAAAATAAACAAACCTTTTCTCTTTATAAGCTGGTTATATTAGGAATTTGATAAAGTGATGGAAAACCTGACAAACACAGTTGCCAAATTTAAATATTCAAATAAAAATTTAGATTTCTGGTATTTTAAAAAAACAAGATTTGTGAACACCGTACACAATTTTTTTTAGGTGAGAACTTCACTCAAATAGACTGCCTGACTCTTATAGGCATTTGAATTTGTTCTCCTGTCTTAAGTACAGTCTTCCAAACTACATCCCTTCCATTCTCCCAGATCAGGAAGAAAGAGCTAAGTTGTAAAAAGCAGCCAGAAGAAGGGAGTAGGTGGAAAGGATTATTTGACCTCCCTATTTGTCCTTAGATCAGAAATTCATTACTTGGATGTGCTTTTAAATCTTTTACCCTCATAGAGTTACTTCAATTGCTTTTCTAAAACAAATGAAGCACCTATTTATATTCTTACATTGTATAATGCCCACTGATGAATGAAAGCCATGCCACCTCTCTGAATTCCTGGGATTATTATATAAGTTCTGATGCAGCAGTTTTCCAAATGTGGTCTGTAGACCTTGAGGGGGGTCCCTGACGAGACCCTTTCAGAGAATCCACTATGTCAAAACTTTCATTAATAACATGTTATTTGATCTTTCCACTGGGTTAATATTTGCGTTGATGGTGCCAAAACAATGATTTAAAAAACTGCTGGTGCTTTGGGCATTAAATCAGTATAAGTCATTTTATCCTTGTATTCTTCACAAGACATTTGCAGTTCAAAAAAAAAAAAAATCTAGTTTAAACCAGGTGTGGTGGCATGCATCTGTAGTCCCAGCTACTAAGGTGAGTCATCTGGGCCTAGAAGTTTGAAACCTCAACCCTTAAAAATAAAATGTAGAAGTAAAATTTTATTAAATCTAATTTTTTTTTTAAGAGAGAGAGAGAGAGAAAAAAAGAATCAATTTTATTTTAGTTTTTCATGTGACCTTCGTTGCTCTGAGACTCCGTTGCATACGTGGTGCTGGGGTTTGAACTTGTGTCTTTGTGCATGCTGGTCAAGTGCCATAACTGCTGAGGCACCCACCGCTCCAGTCCCTAAAATTCTTGAATAAATGTCTTTTTTTTATTTAATAAAGAGAGAGAGTAAGAAAGAAAGAAAAACAATTTTGTTTATTTTTTCATCTGGTTTTTGTTTTTCCTCCTTTGTTGTGTATGTGGAGTTGGGGTTCAAACCTGCGTTCTCGTACATGCCAGGCAAGTGCTCTACCACTGAGCCACTGCTCCAGCCCCAATATATGTCTTTTAGATATGTTATTTGAAGAAATTCAAAAGTCTGAAAAAAATAGTTCTACTATATCCCAAAGTACTGTACTTTTGCTTTGACTTGAATTGCAAGGTGAACTAGCTTCCCTCCTCTCAAAGGAACAGATATTTTATATGAAAGAATAACTAATAAACTGTGATTATTCATGCTTGGGAATTTGGCAGATATTTTCTCCAAAATAGTGTCTTTGGTAAATGATAAAATTTAAGCTTTCAAATAAAAATTAGGATTCTGATAAGTTTTAGCTGCCTTTGTGAGCTTAATAGCTCAGAATGAGAGTCATTAATTCTTTTTTTTTTTTTATCAGTACCAGGGATGAACCCAGAGGTGCTTAACCACTGAGCCGTATCCCTACCCTTTACTTTTATTCTGAGACAGGGTCTTAATAAAATTGCTGAGGCTGGCTTTGAATTTGAAGATCTACTACCTCAGCCTCCCCAGTTGCTGGGATTACTGGTGTGCGCCACCACACCCAGCTCAAGAGTCATTAATTCTTGCCTGGTGCACGATTGTAATCCCAGTGACTCAGGAAGCCGAGGCGGGAGGATTTCGAGTTCAAAGCCAGCCTCAGCAATTAGCGAGGCCTTAATCAACTTAGTAAGACCCTGTCTCTCAAAATCACATATAAAAAGGGCTGGGGATGTGGCTTAGTGGTTAAGTTCCCTGGGTTCAATCCCTAGAACTAAAAAAAGAAGAGTCATTAATTCTTAAAGAATTTTCCAGTGAGGGGCTGGAGCTGTTGCTCAGTGGTTATGGTGCTTGCCTGGCATGTGCAAGGATGGGAGCTCAAACCTCAGTACCACATATACAACAAAGTGGTGGAGCAGTGAAAGTGACATGAAAAACCAAATAAAATTTATTCTCTCTTAAAAAACTTTTTTTCCCAGTGAAATTAGAAGTAATATTTGAAGAGTATGGGTTTTTTTTTGTTATTGTGTAATGAAATGTGTCAGTATTTAGAATATCATTAAAATAATTTTTTCTAAGTGATCTCTGCTTGACATTATAAAATTATGGCTGAGTAAAAGAGAAGTGTTCTAAGTACAAGACAGATCAGTGGATTTTAATTTAATTGTAAGAGAAGTTCATTGAAATAGCTTCAGTTTCTATGTTATAACTAATATTTAAGATGCTACCACTTGTTGAATTTTTGTGTAAGATCAAAGAATATAAAAAATTTTCTGATGGGGCTGGAGCGGTGGCTCAGTGGTTATAGCGCTTGCCTGGCATGTGCAAGTACGCAAGTTCAAACCCCACGTACACAATAAAGTCTCAGAGCAACCTAAGCCATCTGAAAAACTCAATAAAAATTGATTCTCTCTGTCTCTTTCTTTCACTGGCCCTTCTTTCTTTAAAAAAAAAAATTCTGATAAAGCTATTAAAATACTTCTATACATTTTTTCTAAATGCTTGTCTGTGTTAGGCCAAATTTTCTTCCTGTATTATCAACAAAACAGTGTATAACAGATTGTAGAAGCCATCCACGTGGGAAATCAGCTATATTAAGTCAGGCATCAACAGGTTTGCAAATATGAAAAAACAATGTCACTCTTTTCATTAATTTTTTAAAATTAGGTAATTTCCCCCCGAATATATGTTATTAATGTTAACATATAACAAGTTTATTTTTTAAGATTTTTTTGGGGGGGCATTGGAAATTGATCCAAGGGTACTCTATCATCTGCAAACCTTTTTATTTTTCTATTTTAGACTAGATACTGCTAAGTGACTGCCATCTTCAAACTTGTGATCCTCCAGCGTCAGTCTATTTAGTCACTAGGGTTACGGTCATGTGCCACTGCACCTGGCTATTTTTTTTTTAAGTTTTATATATTTACTTTACTTATAAAAGTAAAAGGAGCTCATTTACTTATTTTTTGGTGCTGGGTATTGAACCCAGGGCTTTGTACATGCCAAGAATGTGCTCTACAACACTGAGCTATACTCTCAACCTGTGTTAATTATTATTTTAAAGGAATGAATGGATATCTTATAAATTTCTGTTTTAAGTTCTAATGAGGTAGATAAAAATAAATATAACCCACATAAACAAAACCTCTTAGGGTCTACAATAATTAAAAAATGTAAAGGGGTTCTAATACCAAAAGTCTGAGAACCACTGTTTTAGTCAGCTTTTTCACTTTTAATCACTGCTGTGATTAAAAGACCTGACAAGAATACTTTTAGGAGGAAAAGTTTATTTGGGGACTGAAGAGGTCTTAGTCCATAGAAGGCCAGCTCCATTGCTTGGTGTTTGAAGTGAGGCAGGACATCTCAATGGAAGGCATGGCTCCAGGGAGCAGAGACAGATTCCATGCCAGATATAAAATATATACCCTAAAAGCATGCCCCCAATGACCCACCTTCTCCAGCCACACTCTACCAGCCTTCAGTTGCCAGTTAATCCCTATCAGGGGATTAACTCACTTATTGGGTTAAGGCATTTTTAACCAAATTATTTCATTTCAACCTTCCCATTGTTACATACAAGCTTTTGTGGGACACTTTTCATCCAAATCATAACATTATGCCTCTGGCCCCTAAAACTTCATGACAATCTGACAATGCAAAATAGATTTAGTCCATTTTCAGTTCCAAGACTGCCCACAGTTCAAGTCCAAAGTCTCCACTGAGATTTAAGGCAAACTCAGCGTGAGTTCCTTTAAGAAAAAAAAAATCAAATTAAGTTATGTATGTCCCAGATACAAAGGAATATTGTAAATATTTCCATTGAGAAAAATAAGGGCATAGAAAAAAGAAATGGGACCAAAGCAAGACCAAAATCTAGCTGGGAAAAAAAGTCCTATAGCTCCATGTCCAGGATCTGGAGCATATGATATTGTGATATTCTGTCCAAAGGCTTGTGTAGCTCCGCCCCATGGCCTTGCTGGTTGCACTCCACAGGGCCCCTCTGTTGACTTGTCTGTGTTCAATTCCTGCAGCTTTCCTTCCATGGTACTGGCATTTCTTATGCCACCGCAGCTTTAGCTTCTTCCTCACATCTCCATGTATCACCCAATCAGGGACAGCCCTTAAGGACTCTAACCCTGGGGCACTTTGCCTTGCCTCCCAGGCCTTCCTTTGAAATCTTGGTGGAGTCTTCATGACCTCCACATCTTGCAATGAACTTCATGAACTCCACATCTTGCAATCCTGCAGAACCAGCATCACATAATTGCCTCCAAGGTCTGCCACCATCTCAAGCAGTAGCCAAGCCTTCCGGGACCACAGCTGCAGCAGCCTCTGAGTGCCTGGGTGGCTGAGCATGTTGAAAAGCCTTCCTAGGCACCCTTGTATGAGAAGGGTGCCCCGGTAGTCTCTCCTCAAAGGAATTTTTACTCCCTTGAACCTGAGATTGGTGGGGTCTTGCCAATTCCTGAGATGCCCTTCAGCCATCTTTCTTTTTGTCCCTAGGCAAAGTCTTTAGCACTTCTTCAGTGGCAGTAATGTCTTTAACAACAGTAAGTTCCTTAGTCCCCATTTTATTCCCATCTTTTTTTTTTTTTTTAAAAAGAGAGGGAACAGTGAGAGAGACAGAGAAAGAGAGAAACAACTTTATTTAGTTTTTCACATGGCCTTCATTGCTCCAACACTCAGTAGTGTACGTGGTGCTGGGGTTTGAACCCGGGTCCTCGTGCTTGCCAGGCAAGCGCCAAAACTGCTGAGCCACTGCTCCAGCCCCTTATTCCCATCTTTTAAGTCCAAGTTTTTCAAATCTTTTTGCTCTGCTTTCTGCTCCTGATGAGCACAATAAATTTGGCTAAAATCTGCTAGCTATATCTATGCCACTGCCTAAATGCTATGCTGCTTAGAATTTTTTTCCACCAGATTAAGAAGTCCATCGCTTTTAAAATCAGGCTCGCAGAAAGTCTCAGTCCATTGGCAAAATACAGATAACTTCTTAGAATGTAACACCAAATGGCTTTTAGTTCAATTTCCAATAGAGTCCTCCTCCTACTTTGAAACCTCTTGAGCCTATCTTTTACTGTGTACAGTTCTATAGGCATCCTGGCCTTCTGAGTTCCCACCTTCTGAGTGCCCATTAAGCTCCACTTAGAACAATCTAAAGCTCTTCTAGCTTGTACTGCTCACCATCTCAAAATTCCTCCTATAAATTCCAGAAAGTTCAAAAAGCTTCCAAATCACATGATCAGGTTAATCACAGCAATGACCCCACTGTTGGTACCAATTTCTGTTTTAGTAAGCTTTTTCACTGCTGTGACTAAAAGACCTGGCAAAGACACTTTTAGGGGGAAAAGTTTATTTGGGTGCTCATGGTTTCAGAGGTCTTAGTCCCTAGAAAGCCAGCTCTATTCTTTGAGGCTTGAGGCAAAGTAGGACATGGCAGAAGGCACGGCTCCAGGGAGCAGTGAGATTCCACAAAAGATAAACAATATATATCCTAAGGGCATGTCCCCATGATCCACCTCCAGGCACCTGCTATCAGCCTTCAGTTGCCAGTTAATCCCTATTAGGGGATTAACTACTCTATGGGCAGTAACTACTCTTAGAACCCCAGAAGTAGTTGTAGGTGATAGTCCATCCATTTCTTTATGTAGGGGCACCTTTCTGACTCCAGGCAGCCTGGCTCTTCCCAGACCCATCACCCTTCCTCTTTAATGGGTTTGGTTTGCAAAGACTTTGGACTGAAGTGAATTTTTTTCTCAAACTTGCATAATTACAGAATACCAGATTGAATTAAATGATTTATGTTTTGTTTCTTAAATAAGTACAGATGTAAGAGTATATACAACTTCCTTTTGGTTTCAGCTCTTATGCAATTATGAAACCAAATACAGTTTATAGTTATTTAAAAATTACAAAACAATCAAATTAATAATATTAATTTCATAAACAGATTATAGGGGTTGAGGATTTAGCTCAGTGGCAGAGCACTTGCCTAGCACGCACAAGGCCCGAGTTCAGTCGGTCCTCAGCCCTGAAAAAAAAAATACATAAACAGATTATATTTTGCTAAAGTAAAATGTCACTACAACTTTAATGTGGCACTCACTGTTGTGGATAAGTTAAGCAAACATATATGATAATAATGATGACTCAATTTCCCCACTTTCTCTATTCCAAATACTGTAAAACGTTCATCATTGTGTGTCACAGTGTCATTCATGTGGCAAGAATGCTTAGCACTTGCCTCTCTCTTTCTTCATTAATCTGAGAAAAGTAATATTGCCTGGAATGGACTCAACACTGCTCCTAAAATCTTATCTTGGTGTATATGTAGATGGCCCAGAATATTTACACTCTAAAAAGCTCTATTATCATTATGAAAAACTAATTTTAAGAAGTTATTGGATGGGCTGGAGCAGTGACTTGGTGGTTATAGTGCTTGCCTGGCATGCGTGAGGACATGGGTTCAAACCACGGCACCAAGTACACAACAAAGTGTCAGAGCAACGAAAGTCACATGAAAAACTAAATAAAATTGATTCTAAAAAAAAAAAATAAGAAGTTATTGGAGAGAACTTATGAAAAACTAGTGTGTGGATCTCAGCTTGAGAACATTTCTTTTTTTTTTTTTTAAAGAGAGAAGGACAGTGTGAGAAAGAGAGAGAATCAATTTTTTTTTTTTTTTGAGTTTTTTCACATGGCCTTCGTTGCTCTGACCCTTAGCTGTGTACTCAGGTGCTGGAGTTTGAACCTGTGTATCTGCATGCTGGGCAAGCGCTGTAACCACTGAACCACCGCTCCAGCCCCTCTTTTTTTTTTTTTAAAGAGAAAGAGAGGAAGATAGATAGAATCAATTTTATTTAGTTTTTCAAAGTGTTTGTTGCTCCAACACTTTGTTGTGTACGTGGTGCTGGGGTCCAAACTTGCATCCTTGTGCATGCCAGGCAGGCGCCTTAACCACTGAGCCACCGCTACAGCCTGATTTAAGAACATTTCAGTAGTTCAGTGTGGAGTCTAGAATCAGATTGGATTTGAAATTTGTCTTTATGTCTTTACCTCACCTTTCTGAGCTCTAGTTTCCTCAGCCTGTTCTTAATGGTTTTATTTAATTTGTGAAAATATAATAATCCCTATTTCCAAGAGTAGTTGTGAGGATTGAAATAGTCTGTAAAGAACCTGGCATAAACTTGTCACTTAATAAATTTTATACTCTTTTCCAAAATTAAAATTTGGATCAAGCTTGTTCACCAATAATAAGAAGAGGTACAGATAGATCTGGGACACTTTAAGGCAAACCAACCATGAGAGAAAAATACAACCTAGCCAACACCTCCAGGTTTTGTTTTCCATGGCAAAGATGCTGGATTCTCTGGCCCCAGGTATAGAGTTGAGGCTAAAGGCTTGAGCCTTCATCTCTGGGGAAGTGCATGACTTCTGAGGTCTGAGGCTTTTCTGACCTGTTGAGTAACATCTCCCTCCCAAAATAAGTAAATCAATCAGCCTTGTGTTTCACTTACAGGGAGTGGAGCTTGCTCGCTCTACACGTTGCTTCACGCCTGAGGATGTCAATGGAAAAGCCTCAGTCCCCTGCAGGAGCACAGGCATGGGTGTGGACATGAGCATGAACTTGAAGAGGCAGCCACTAGCTGACCAGAAACCCTGCTCTAGGGATGCACAGATGGAAGCTGTGGTACCCACATGCTCATTATGCCGACTGGACCTACAAGATGCTGGCTCTCGGCTTCTACCATGCCATCATTTGCTCTGTAAGGACTGCTTCCAGGACTTGTTGCAGGAGTTAGGGCATGTTGCCAGGGCTCATGGGATTGTCTCAGATGGTAAGTACAAAAGCACCACAAGTTCACTTCCTTCTAGAGAGTAGATTTCTTCCTCTTTCCTGGGAACTGAGTTTCAGGTGTAGACAGAATCAGAATTTAAAGGCCTGGGGGACAATCTCTGCTCAAAGCAGCCCTGGGGAATCTGTGAGACAAAGCATATCCTCTGATACCTAATATATCTGTTTTGTAAACTGGGGACTTTTCATCCTTGGAATTTCCTTTAATTGGTAGTAGATTGAGAAGCCTGTGAAGGTTTTGATTCAAGGTTTGACTGACTCCCTAGATAGAAAGGATGTGTCAGAGGGAGAACAGCCAGAATCCTAGTGTTAGTCAGGAACAAATTTTGAACTGAATCACACTGACTAGTGAACCATTCACTATTTAAGCTACTGCCTGGCAGGGGTGGGGACTGTGTTTTACCACTGAATGTCAGATTTCCCAGGAAATGATGTAGTTGAGAATTGAGAAGCCCTTGGATATTGGAAGCAGGCCCCTTCATTTCAGTATTCTAGCATAGGGTTCTTAAGGTAGGAACAGTATCTGTTGAATGGAATTGTACAATGAGAAAGTCAAATAAGTAGCAACACTTAGAAACATCAACTTTGATGGTTTCTGTTTGTTTCATTCTCTGCAGTATTTCCAAAGTGATTTGTAACTCAAATCTAGCTTTCTTTGAGGCTTTGCAGTTAAGATGGGCTTTAGATCTGGGTTTTGAGCCATCTGAACCACGGGCAAACAACCTAACCTTTTGGAACCTGCTGAGAGATTAGAGCACAGAAAAGATGGTCTACTTTGATTTTTAAAATTAATATGTAGACGGGCATGGTGGTGCACACCTCTAATCCAAATGACCCAGGAGTCTGAGGCAGGAGAATTGCAAGTTTGAGGCCAGTCTCAGAAACTAAGTGGGACCCTGTCTAAAGTAAAATGTTGAAAAGGGGATGGGGGTGGGGCTAGAGCTGTGGTTAAACAGTTGCAGTGCTTGCCTGGCATGCATGGGTATGTGAGTTCGAACCTCAGCAGCACATACACAACTAAGTGTTGGAGAAACAAAAACCAGATCAAAAAACAAATAAAATTGATTCTCTCTTTCTCTCTCTCTTACTCTATCTCTCTATCTCTCAAAAAGAAAGAAAAAAAGAAAAAGGAATGGGGATGTAGCTCAGTGGTTAATTGTCCCTGGGTTCAATCTCCAGTACTTAAAAAAAAAAAAAAAAAATATATATATATATATATATATGATTTTTAAATTTCATTCTTCATCAAGCTTTTAATTTTAAGTTACAAATCTTATTCTACTTTTATGTGGAGTAAATGTTAATAATGATTTTTAAAGGGACTATAATATTTAAAGTTATTTACAAACTTAATATTTACTTTTGTAAATTAAATGTATTTTTCTTTTTAAGTACTTCGGTTATCTGAAAAATAGATATTTCTTTTTCTTTTTCTTTTTTTTTAAAGAGAGAGAGGGACAATGAGTGAGAGACACACACAGAGAGAATTAACTTTTATTTAGTTTTTCATTTGGCCTTCAGTGTTATAACACTTCATTGTGTACGTGGTGCTGGGGTTTGAACCTGTGTCCCTGCACTTGCAAGGCAGTGCTGAAAGTGCTTTTCTAATTACTTAAAAAAAACTCTTGGATGGGGCTGGAGCGGTGACTCAGCAGTTATGGGGCTTACCTGGCATGCGCAAGGATGCGGGTTCAAACCCCAGCACCATGTACACAACAAAGTGTTGGAGCAATGAAAGCCACATGAAAAACTAAAATCAGGTTTATTCTCACTCTCTTTTTCACTGTCTCTATCTCTCTTTAAAACAAACAAACAAAAACAAAAAACCTTCAGGAAATTTATAAATACAGTGAATCTTAAATATGTCTTAACAGTTCAAGCACTGTTGAGTAAATCCAGAATCTATATAAAGAGCTTGTTTACAGCTTTTTCACTGCTGTGAGTAAAAAATATGACAAGAACAAGAACAATTTTTAGGAGGAAAAGTTTAGTTTATTTAAGGGTTCATGGTTTCATTTCCATGGAATAAGACCATGGAAAGCCTGCTCCATTTCTTGGGGCAGGTGAAGCTGAAGGTCATGCAGGAAGGCTTGGCTCAGAGGGCAGAGAAAGAGATTCCACACCAGATACAAAATGTATACCCTAAAGGCATGCCCCCAGTGACCCACCTTCTCCAGCCACACCCTCCTAGCCTACATTTGCCAATTAATCCCCTATTAACTCACTGATTGGGTTAAGGCTCTTATAATCCAATCATTTCACCTCAGCATTTCTGATTTGTCACACAGGAGCTTTTGGGGGATACCTTTCATCCAAACCATAACAGAGCTCCTAAAACTTAAGAATGAAAAACAACCTGATTAAAAAACAGGCAAAGACCTTAAATAGAACTTTTTCCAAAGAAGATATGTAAGTGGCCAATACGCACATGGAAAAAAATGCTCAACATCATTAATTAGGGAAATACAAATCAAAACCTCAGTAAGATACCACCTCATACTCATTAGGATGGCTATTAAGCAAATAAGTAAAACTCAAAAGGAAGAAAAAAGACCTAGATGATAAGTGTTGGCAAAGATATAAAATTGGAGTACTTGTGCACTGTTGGAATAGAAATTAGTGTACCTACTATGAAAAACAATAGGGCAATTCCTCAAAAAATTAAAAATAGAATTACTATACGATCCAGCAATTCTACTACTGGTTTATATAACCAAAGAATTTAGAACAGGAATTTGAAGAGAGATTTGTATACCCATGTTCATAGCAGCATTTGTAATAGCCACAAGGTGGAAGCACCCTAAGTGTTCATCAACATATTAATGGATAAACAAAATATGGTATGTTCATATGATGGAATATTATTTAGTCTTTTTTTTTTTAAAAAAAAGAGAGGGGGATAGTGTGTGGGGGGAAGAATTTTTATTTAGTGTTTCATGTGGCCTTTGTTGCTCCGAGACTTGGTTGAGTACATGGTGCTGGGGTTCGAACTCACATAGTCTCGCATGCCAGGCAAGTGTGGCAACCACTGAGCCACTGCTCCAGCCCTTATTTAGTCTTAATAAGGAGGAAATTTCTGACACATTGTTGCAACATGGATGAACCTTGAAGACATTACACTAAATTAAATAGTCATAAAGGAATAAATACTATGTGATTCCAGTTATATGAAGGCTTTTTCTTTTACATTTTTTATTGGTGCATTCTAGTTTTACATAAAGAAGGGATTTGTTGTTACACTTTTATACATGCACATATCATAACAATTTAATGTGGGCCAATTCCCTCCCCAGCATAACCTTCCATTTGTCCCTCCTTCTCCCCGTCCCTGGTCTCTTTTCTCCTTTGATTTCCTCCTGATTTTATATATATTTATATACATGTGTGTGTGGGTGTGTGTGTGCGTATATATATATATATATTTTTTTTTTTGCTTTTTTAGTTTTAAGTGCCTATATGGGAACTATTTAGCATCTTAGAGGTGCCAAGTATGCCATGTAGTATTTATATCCCCTCTTTACCCTCACTATCCTCTTCCCCCTCCTTTTTCCCCCTCCCACTCTCCACCCCAAATCATCTAGTCTGCAAGGCTGCCCTCAGTTTGATTGCTAATCTGTGTTTGATGAGTCTATTGTCTAAACTTATTCTTGTCTCACTTTTTCCTTTATTGTACTCTAGCTTCCACATGTGAGAAAAAACATTTGGCCCTTGAGTTTCTGGGTTTGGCTAATTTGACTCAGTGTGATTTTCTCTATTTCCATCCATGTACCAGGAAAGGCCATGATTTCATTCTTTTTTAATAACTGAATAGAATTCCATTATATATATATATATATATATATATATATATATATACCACATTTTCTTGATCTATTCATCCGACGATGGGCATCTAGGTTGATTCTATAATTTGGCTATTGTAGATTGTGCTGCTATAAACACTGATGTAGCTGTTTGCTGTAATATGCCAAATTTATATCTTCTGGGAAAGTACCCAGGTATATGAAGTCTTAGAGTAGTCAAAATGGGGGGAGTATTGTTTAATGTGTATAGAGTTTCAGTTTTGCCTTTTTTTTTTTTAATGCCAAGGATTGAACCAAGGGGGATCGTTTTTTGTTTTTGTTTTTCTAATTTTATTTTTCCATCTAGTTTTTGTTTTTCCTCCACTTAGTTGTGTATATGGTGCTCAAGTTTGAATCTGGGTCCTCACACATACCAGGCAAATGCTCTACCCCTGAGCTTCCTCTCCAGCCCCTCCCCAGCCCTTTTTATTTTATTTTGAGACAGGGCCTTATTAAGTTGCTGAGGCTGGTCCTGAATTTGTGATCCTCCTGACTCAGCTTCCTTGGTCTCTGGGATTATGGGCATGTGCTACCATGCACAGCTTTGCCCATTTTTAAAAAAAATTTTATTAAGGAGTTGAGTTACTGTACAATCATAAATGCATATTAAAGTAACAATATGATATGCATATATTCTTAAACCAGAATTATCCCTACATCAACCATACTCCAGTCTCTTGAATCTTCTATATTTCGCCCCTACAAACAATATAAATGCTTAGGTTGTGAATTTTCCTTAATTTTTTTTTTTTTAAAGAGAGAGGGACAGTGAGAGAGAGAGAAAGAGAGAATCAATTTTATTTAGTTTTTCATGTGGCTTTTGTTGCTCCAACACTTCGTTGTGTACGTTGGGCTGGGGTTTGAACCCAGGTCCTTGTGCATGCTAGGCAAGCACTGTAACTGCTGAGCCACTGCTCCAGCCTCAAAATTTCCACAATTAAATGATTGCGTAAGTATTATTTGGATTCTCAGAGGGGTAAGCTTTGCCCATTTTTTAATGGAGTCTTTGTTGTTGAATTGTAGGAGTTTATATATATTGTGTGTATCAATTTTTTTATCAGATATAGGATGCACAAATATTTTTTCCCATTCTATAGGTTGCATTTTATTTTGTTGATTCATTTAAGTTTTTATTTATTTGTTTATTCTTTATTTTCCAGTGATGGGGGTCTCACACATGCAAGCTTTCTACAGTGCACTACATTTTCAGCCTGAAGTTTTTAATTTTGATGAAGTTTTAACTATTTTTTGTTTTGTTGCCTGTGCTTTAGGTGTGATACGTAAGGAAACATTGCCAAATTCAATGTCATGAAATTTTCTTCTCAGAGCTTTATTATTATTAGCTCTTAGTTCTTTGATCTCACTAAAGATTTTTTGTTGGTTTGTTTTGTGGTGCTGAGGATTGAACCCAGGGTCTTCTACATGCTAGACAAGCACGCTGCCAGTGTGTTATACCCCGACCCAATTTTGTATACCCTTGTTTTATTTATTTATTTTTATACAATGCTAAGGATTGAACCCAACACCTTACACGTGTGAGGCAAGTGCTCTGCCACTGAGCTACAACTCAAGCCCCCAATCCAATATTTTAATGCGAACTAATAATATGTGTCTCAAGACTTTGGCTGTAATGTCAGAACACTAAATTCATATAAATTATAATTATTAGATTCATAGTATCTGTTGCCAAGTTATTTTATGTGCAATGGAGAATAAAAATATGAGGTCTGTCAGGCATGGTGTAATCCCAGTGACTTGGGAAGCTGAGGCAGGAGGATCACAAGTTCGAGGCCAGCCTCAGCAACTTAGGCCCTAAGTGAGATCCTGTCTCAAAATACAAAAATAAAAAAAAAAGGAAGAAAAAAAGATTTAAAAGCATAAACTTTGGTGTAAGTTTGGTTGGTGTAAGCATAAACATTTGAGTGTAAGTACTGATCTCTTTGTGCTTTATGTTGTTGTTATTATTATTGCCTTAAAATAAGATTGATAATAGTAGTAACTAATTCACAGGAATGTTATGAAGATTAAATGGGATGCTATACATAAATAAGTATTCTGTACCATGCCTAGTATATAGTAAGAGTCTACAAAATGTAAAAAATACTATTACTTAGATTTTGTGAAACTGTGATATGGACACAAACAAATAAATACACAAAAAACCTGGTAGGTGTAAACATGATTGATTTGGAACCAGAGAAGCAATTTATTGTGTATGTGACTGTCTTCATTATGTCTTATGATCTAGCTAGGCCATTGTTACCTTTCACATTTGCATTTATGGGTAAACAGTGGAATAAGATTCCTCTCTATTGCTTGGAGTTATTAGTACTTTGTGCATTGTGGGTTTGTATGTTTTGTCTCCTGCACAGTTATTTATTGACTATGTGCTAGGTCCTATGGCATTTAGGGTACAGAGATGAGAAGACAGGAGCTCATATTCTAACAGACAGATAAGTAAACAGATTGTTTAAAGTTCTAGCAAAGGAATAACTCTGGGAGATTCTCCATGCATAAAACAGGTGGATATCAGTTGCTCACTGAATATTTTCTGAAGAACTAAACACATAGCACCCAAATGAGCTGTCGGATGAAACTCAAGAATTGTCACCTTTCTCTGATAGTCTACTGAGACACCCAATTTTAAAAAAATTTTTATTAGGGAGTTGAATTATTGTATAATCATAATTGCATATCAAGTAACAATATGATATGCATTTGTTCTTAAACCAGAATTAGCCCCACAAATTGCCCACACCCCAGTCTCTTGATTCTTCTATGTTTCACTCCTATAAGTGATATAAATGTTTAGATTGTAAATTTTCCAGAATTAAATGATTGCATAAGTATTATTTGGATTCTCAGTGGGGTAGAGTATGCTACATTATTGATTGTCTCCCTAGATCCCTCCCTATCCTTCCTCCCTCTCCCCTTCCCCTGCTTCTCACCTCCCCCCTCCCACATATCTATGGGTTCCCCTAGATAATGTGTTGCTACACCTTTGCTGGTTCTAATACATGAGTTTGACAATCTTTCACCCAAGCCTGGATTTTGCTCTAGCCTCCACAAATGAGGGAAAACATTCGACCCCTGAGACACCCAATTTTTGAACTCAGATTTCTGGTTTGTAATTTGAGAAGCCATACTTAGTAGGGGTCTGGTTCTTTGAAAAGAACTTTTAGTGCTGCTATTTTATCCATCAGAATAGGAGCACAGACTTCTAGAAAAGGTTTACCCTCTTTCTGCCAGTCTGGGGTTTTAAAAAATTGAAATGTGGGATCAGTAGAGGGATAGTAGGTATGTGGATAGAGACTGAGGTATGAATAGGTTTCTAGCATCAATGCCTCTAGCTAGATGGTGCCACATTGCCTGGTGATGAATCTGTTTTCATAAATCTATGTCTCCTGGTTAAACGAAACAGGGGCTTTGCCTGGACGCAAGTTCCATCCATTTGCCAGCAAATGCTATAAAGTCATTCTTCCTTATGGCTGAGTGTTTTTTAGTCAGCATTTTCCGCTGCTGTGACTGACAAGAACAATTTTAGGAGGAAAAGTTTATTTAGGGGCTCACAATTTCAGAGGTTTCAGTCCATAGAAGGTTGGTGGCATTCCTTGTGATTTGAGGTGAGGCTGAACATCATGGCAGAAGAGTGTGGTGGAGATAAGTGACTCAGGACGTTGACAGGAAGCAGAGAGAGAAACTCCACACCAGATATAAATATATATCCCAGTGACCTACCTTCTCCAGCAACACCCTATCTTCCTTAATTGATTAGGTTGAGGCTCCTATAACCCAATCATTTCACTCAGCCTTCCCAGAGTGTCACATGAGCTTTTGGGGGACACCTCATATTTAAACCACATTACTGAGTAATACTCCATTGTTTATCTATACCACATTCTCTTTATCCATTCATCTGTTGAAGGGCATCTTGGTTTGCTCCATAGCTTAGTTACTATGAATTGTGCTGCTATAAACATTGATGCGGCATCATCACCTTTGTATGCTGATTTTAGATTCTTTGGATATATACCAAGGAGTGGGATGACTGGGTCAAATGGTGGGTCCATTTCTAGTTTTTTGAGGAATCTCCATACTGTTTTCCAGAGTGGTCCTACCAATTTGCAGTCCTACCAACAATGTATAAGTGTACCCTTTTCCTCACATCCTCTCCAACATTTATTGTTGTTCATATTCTTGATAATTGCCATTCTGACTGGAGTAAGGTGAAATTTCATTGTAACATTAATTTGCATTTCTCTAATTGCTATAGATATTGAATATTTTTCATATATTTATTGATCATTTGCATTTCTTCTTTTGAAAAGTGTTTGTTTAGTTCTTTTGCCCATTTATTGATTGGGTTATTTGTTTTGAAGTACAAATACCTTCTCAAGCTGGGTCTGGTGGTAGACACCTGTAGTCTCCATCACTTGGGAAGCTGAGGCAGGAGGATTGCAAGTTCAAAGCCAGCCTCAACAACTTAGTGAGGCCCTAAGCAACTTAGAATCTGTCTCAAAATAAAAAATTAAAAGGACTGGGGAAGTGGCTCAGTGGTTAAGCGCCCCTGGGTTCAATCTCTAGTACTAAGCAAACAAACAAAAAATACCATCTCAAAGGACTAAATCCTGCTGATTAATCTTTGAGTCATCTCACAATGTTACTTTTGTGGTGAGAACACTTTATATCTACTCTCTGCATTTTCAAGAATATGACATGTAAGTAACTATGACACATGTGGTGTAATACATATATTGAACTTATTTCTCCTGAGATTTTTGTATCCTTTGACCAAAATCTTCCCAACTACCAACCCTGTCTCTGCCTCAGCCCCTGGTAATTACCCATCTACTCTCTACTTCTATGAGATCAACTTTTTCAGATTCCACATGAGTGAGATCATGCAATAATTGTCTTTCTGTGCCTGTCTTATTTCATTTAATATAATGCCCTCCAGGTTTGTCCATGTTGTCCTAAATGACAGGATTTCTGTTTTGTTTATGGCTGAATACATTTCCATCATATACATATACTACATTTCCTTTATTCTTTGTTTTTTTCAAAGAGAGACAGTGAGAGAGAGAGAGAGAAAAAGAGAATCAATTTTATTTAGTTTTTTCATGTGGCTTTTGTTGCTCCAACACTTTATTGTGTATGTGGTACTGAGATTCGAACCTGTGACCTAGCTCATGCCAGGTAAGCACCATGACCACTGAGTTACCACTCTAGCCCCTCCTTTATTCCTTTTTTTTTTTTTTAAAGATAGAGGGACAGGAGCTGGAGTGGTGGCTCAGTGGTTACTGTGCTTGCCTGGCTTGCATGAGTATGCAGATTCAAACCCAAGCACCATGTACACAATGAAGTGTCAGAGCAATAAAAGTCACATGAAAAACTAAATAAAATTGATTCTGTTCTATCTCTCCCTGTCTATAAGCCAGGCAAGCGCTGTAACCACCGAGCCACCGCTCCAGCCCCCTTTATTCTTTAATACATTGATAGAAAATAGACATATTGATTCCATATGTTGATTATTATGAATAATATTGCAGCAAAAACAAGAGTGCAGGTTATCTCTCTGACATACTGATTATATTTCCTTTGAATATGTGCCCTGTAATGCAACTAGTGAATCAAGCATACATCTTTAAATTAATACAACTACAGCCTAGCTGAGATTCTCTTCAGCAACTCCAGAATACTAGGAAAATGGGTCTATATTACATCTGAGGTTCTGAGGAAACCAGCTGGGCAAGATCTTTAAAAACTGGTGATGGAGATAAAAGTAAAGGTATGCGGGTACTGAGCACACAGTGGCTTAGCCATGCAGTGGGATGTCTGGTGCTGCAGGCCCTGTGTGGGAAGGCTGGATATTAGAAATGGATCTACTCAGAGAATGAGAATATCTGCTCAGGGCTGTAGATGGTTCTCCCCTGAGGATGGTTCAGCTTATAATTTTTCGACTTTATGATTATGTGAAAAGAATACCCATACAACCATTATGTTTTTTACTTTTAGTACAATAGTCAATAAATTACAATGAGACTTTTAACACTTTATAATACAATAGTGTTTGTGTTAGGTGATTTTGCCCAACTGTAGGCAAATGTCAATGCTCTGAGTACATTTAAGGTAGGCTAGAATAAGCTATGATGTTTGATAGTTTAGGTGGATTAAATGATTTTGCAATTTATGATATTTTAAATTTATGATCGGTTTATTGGAACATCACCATCATAAGTTGAGGAGCATCTCTATTTTCTTTGAATCCTAATTGAAAATGGTCCCCAGGTCAAAGAGTTAGAGAGTTGGCCACTGTAGCAAGCTCTGAAGGGAATCAGCATCCCTGAAACATTTACTATGTGCTGGCCCTGTCTTCAAGATTCTCAGGGTTCTTGTGTTTGTATTTCTTGTTTGGGGGTGGTGGAAATTAATTGGATATTTTCTTCCCATGTGAATAAAAGGAACATTATTTTTTTTCTTCAAAGTTACTTGGGAAGCTGAGGCAGAAGGATTGCAAATTCAAGGCCAGCCTCAGCAATTTAGTGAGGTACTAAGTAACCTATCAAAACCTTGTGTCAAAATACATTTTGAAAAGGGGCTAGGATATAACTCAGTGATAGAGCATTTCTAGGTTCAATCCCCAGTACCAAAACCAAAAAACAAACCAAAAAGCTCAGCTAAATAAAAAATTGTGTGAGAGACGTTGAATCTCATATCTAATTCTAAAATTTCAGAATCTACCTGTTTAAAATTTTGCTTTTCCCATTTTCAAAGTGGGGGATGCAGTCAAGAAGTGGGAAGAATAATGGTCTAAAAGCCACAGCTCTAGAGCTTGCCTGGACTCTAGTGTGAATTAACTGACAGTTCAAGATCCTCTCTGTCTTTCAGGGTTGGATTTGATGAGCTCTAAGAACACCAGATAACAACCACAGTTCCACACTTCCTGAAGCATATTTCTCATACGCTGCTAATGCTGAAAGGGGAACAATCATTGTCCCTTGGTGGGCAGACCTTGGGGGCTTTGGGAAGATCCAAAGAGAGGGAAATGATGCAAGATGCTACAACCTCAGAGTCAGAGAGGGAAACGACTCTTATCTTAATGAGCAGCTCAGCTGGAGGGGCTCTAATGGCCTTTGGTGAGAATGGGAGACAGAGGATGAGATCTCAGCTGCAGGAGCCTAGAAGGCAGGTGACTGCCATTTGCTTACTCAAGGTGCTGAACAGTATGTCCAATCTTTTGGGGCCTGTTGCAGACAGTGACCAGTCTCTGACCCAAGGGGGCAGGCTGCTGAGCTGGACTGAACTGGGGGTGTGGCTGATGCAGAAGCTGGAGCTGCAGAGCCCTATCAGCAAGGTGCTTTTTAGTTCATGATCAGTTTCCTCACCTTAATTGGCTCTCTAGGGCCCTGGGAGTAGCACTGGCACCTCTGAATGGTACCTATTACTTGGAGAACAATTCCCCTGGTACTGGGGAGGAGCAGGCTGTGTTTGGGGGGATGTGCTTGCTGTGCTAGTACTGCTTGGGAAACTATGACTGGAAGAGATTTGCTGAGAGAAGTTCAAGGTCCCTGTGACTGCTGGGCATGGTGGCACAGGCCTGTAACTTCAGCAACTTGGGAGGGTGAGGTGGGAGTAATAGGTTCAAGGCTAGCCTTGACAAATAAGTAAGACCCTTAATTGAGTCTCAAAATTAAAAAAGAATTTTTTTTTTAAAGAACTGGGGATGTAGTTCAGTGGTAAAGTGTCCCTGGATTACCACAAAGACAGAAACAGGTTCCTGTGGTTGATGAACAGGTCCTGGAGGAGCTTTATGTCACCTGAACTCATTCAAGAGTTATGGGTGGGGGCTGGAGTGGTGTCTTGGTGGTTACTGCGCTTGCTTGGCATGTGCAAGTACATGAGTTCAAAGCCCAGCACCCATTTTCACAACTAAGTGTCAGAGCAACAAAAGCCATGTGAAAAACTCAATAGAAATTGATTCTCTCTCTCTCTCTCTCACTGTCCTTCTCTCTTAAAAAAAAAAAAAAGAGTCATGGGTGAGTGCTGTGGAGGCCTGGGAATAGGAAAAGGTTTTAGAGTTTATCTCTAGTTGCTCACTGCACAAATGGGGCATCAGAAGCCCAGAGAAAGGGCCAAGATCCTGGGGAAGGTCATATAATTGTTGAATTGTAGTGCTGGGGGAAAAATATTCCTCTCCCTTGCCTGACAGTCCAGGACTTGTAGGCTATTAAAAGTGCAGACCTAGAGTAATGGTTCTTCTCCCATTGACTCTCTTCCAAGGCCCAGTTGGAAATGGGGTCATTGGCTTTGCATGGAGTTCATCAGTATATCAGTTTCTGGACTGACTCTTGAGATTTAGGGTGAAAAGATGCAGACGTGCTGACTGGGTCTGTGACTGTTTATCAAATAAGATGAGCATAGACCCATCTTACCTATACTTTCAACATTCCACTGTGGGTATTTTCTTGGCAAAGATAGCCTGTGTTCCTAGGAGTATGACTATGAAGACTGTGAACCATATGTTCATCTCCAGCCTCATCTAGTCACCTGGTTTTCATGTTCAGCTTGTAACTCTTGACTCAGATCAGCTGTTGAATCTACCGTCTACTCCCTTGATACTCCTGGTTGACCTCAATTTATTCTCTGTTCTTTCCTATTGTGATATTTTTTTCTGATCTGATTGTATCTGTAGCCATTGTGGATTATGCTCCCAAACCCTGATCATTCCCTCTGACTCTGGGCCTACATTTTAGCTACCTAAAGCCTCCTAATTGGTTTTAGTTTTAGTTTTAGTTTTTGGATTTTTAGAGAATCAATTTTATTTATATCTTTCATCTGGGCTTTGTTTCTCCGACACTTAGTTGTGCATGTAGTCCTGGGGTTCAAACCCGGGTCCTCATGCATACCAGGCCAGTGCTCCAACCATGGAGCTACTGCTCCAGCCTCTTTGGTTTCAGTTTAGAATAGAAACTTAATACCTTCAAGGAAGGCTCCTCCCAATCAGGACCCAAACTAATTTTATAGCCTCATTTCTAGCCTTACCAATATACCCCCAAAGAGGCTGTACATTTTGACATTTGTAATCTGTTTATAATGTTTCCTCCTCCTGAATGCCCTTTCTTTGTTAGCAATGTCCTATACTAATTTAAAGATACAGCTCAGATGTGAACCAGATATCAAAACTAGGGCTCAGAGGAATGGGAGTGGCCTTGCAAACAAACTGGACTCCCATAATCAGAAGTGAATCCCAAAGGGAGAGGCTAGAACAATTTAAGGAGCTGTTGCTTTAGGCTGTGGGTGGGTAAATCTCTGTCACAGCTACTCAATTCTGCCATTGTAGCACAAAAGCAGCCATCAACAATAGAGAAATGAATGGGCATAATTGTGTTCCAATAAATGATTCCATAACTGTGTTCTTTACTGGCAAAAAACAGGCAGGCTGTAGTTTTCTGACCTGTTTTAGGCCCTGGGGAAATTGGATGAGTTTGAACCTGTGGGTGTCATAAAGTAGAAATGACTGTGCAGGAGCCAGGCAGGGATAGAAAAATATGGAAAGGTGGGATTTGGCAACTGCCCCTCCTCTGTCTATTCAGGACAGCCTATCCACTTGACTCCTTAACACACCATCAACAGCCCCACCATCCTATTTTGGTCATGCCCTACCATTTCTCTTTCAAGCGACTCTTCTGTCCCTTTTATCCACTTCTGCCTTCATTGAGGATTTCATTAATACTCAACTGGACAAGCCTCCTTTCTGACCTCCCTGCTTTCGGTTCATCAAGATAATCAATTATAAAGCCCAGCCCGTCACACTTCAGAACCTTTTTGTCTTTTAGTATAAAGGGTAGACTCCTTAGCTTAGTATTCAGATCCCTTCAGGAGCTTACTCTTCTGACAATCTCTCCAAGTCTATTCCCTGCTGCCACCCCTTATCCAGATTGCTCTATGCTTTTGTAATTATCTAATATTTGTAGTCTTGCCCCATCCTAATTTATTTCCTCCAAATTGACCCTGTTTTTCCTTCCCTTTTTCCTCCTTGCTTGTGTGTGACTATATCTCCCTGGGGGGTAGAGTTGGCTGCCAAGGGATACCTTCCAGGACCTTTGTGCATCATAAATATGTGTCTTCTCCATCTGAAGTCCTAATCCTCTGATTGTGACGGACAATTGGTCACTATGGCAACTGACTTGTGACGTCACAGGATAAGGACTTCAGGTGAAGTGGCAGGAGCCAGGTGAGTGTGTAGGAGAGAGATTTTAATGTCTGACCAACCCTCCCCCCACCCTCTTTCAGTGCTGTGGGCATGGAGGGATCTCTTAGGCTCCTGGTTTTTTAAAAAAATGATGCGGTGAGAGTGTGTGCCTGGCATCTGCGTGCTGCAGCAGTGTGGGGCTGACAGAGTGTGTCAACTTGAGCTCTGGCTGTGCAGGCACCGCTGCTGCGTGAGCCTGTTATTCCATTCTGGATTGCTATTTTGATACCCAGATTGCATCATTCTTCCTACGTATAAACAGGGGGTCCCCAGGGCCCTGCAGCTACTCACTTCTCCACCAACACTGTTGTTGTGATGAGATCTATTTAAATGAGCTGCCGGATCGGGGCAGGTTCCAGCCACACATGAGCACTGTCATTTTGGGGAACATGGAGGGCTGAAGGATTTTTGGATGGAGTCCTAAAAGACTGAGAGTGATGGCCTCCCGAGCTTTTCAGAGGGCGACAGAGCTAGTTCCTGAAAGTTGAAAATCTCGTTTCTTCCTCCTGAGCTTCTATTCCAAGGCACCCAGAGGATTAGGAAGGAGATGCAGCTAGGAAGAGAGTCGCCTCTCTGAGGTCTCCTTCTTGCTGTTCAGTTTGGGAAAATTGCTGCAGAGGCTTCGAGATAAACAGGAACAGGAGGAGTCAACCAAGCTCTCTCTTGCAGAAGCATCTCAGGTGAGCTAGAGAAATGCAGCCCTGGCTGATGATGCATCAGAGCAAGGAGGAGAGGCTCCAGGCTGCTCCCCCTACCCCACCCAGAACCCAGCTCCCTGAGGCTTAGGCCCTGCAGCTTTGCTGGCTGCAGCATGCAGGGTGGGTGTGCCTGGGCTCCTGGTAAGCACTGTCCTCTGGGACCCATGGTGTTCTTACCTGTCGCTCCTCTGACTTCTCTCCTCTGACTTCTCTACAAGGTGTTGCTCTAATCACAGAGCAGCAGGGCGACAGGTAAGCCAGCAGGCAGCCAGAGGTGAAATCAGAAATCACCTTAGGGGTGTCTTGGATTGAAGTTTGTCTTTCTAGCAGGGACTGAGCATATGAGGAGTGGGTGCAGCGTTTTTCTTGAAGGTTATACTGCTCTGAGTTATGGGTTAGAGGAGGGCTTCAGGGGCTTTTGGTGGGGTCCTTACCTGATGCATACTGGGGCTGGAGTGGGAGGACATGAGTGGCTAAGCGAGGATGACCAGCCTGCCAAAGCATGAAACCAGAGTGTTTTTTTCACCCTGAGTAGGGCCTGGCAGAGGCACAGTGAGGTAGAGTGTCTTATCTCTGGCTATAGAGGTAATCAAGGGCTGTTCAGTGGTTCAAGTTACCCTGTATGTTTTACAAGGGCTTATGTGAGTTTTAGCTAAGTCTTTGCCTCGCTCAGTACCTCTGGGTCTTACTCTTCATGTGATAGGGAATAGGCTAGATGAACAGTGAAGGTCTGTCCGGTGTTGGTTCTACATATGGGCACTGGGAAAGGAACATCAGGCTGCTCTGCAGAATCCCACTGCTCTGTTAGGGTCAGATAGTAGGCCCAAACTGCAAAGTTTCATGGAACCCTGGACAAGAGCTGAGTAATGAAAGGCTTCCCAACCCTTAAAGGGTTGCTTAGCACTGGGTTCAGGCTTCTGCACCTGCATGTTCCCACCTGGTAGCCTGAGCTGACCCAATGCCAGCTTTCCAAGGCCTCTTTTGCATTTCTCTCACTCTACTTCTCTGGTGCCCAGGTTGCCTTGGCCCTGCCATTCATGTCTGGAGTTTAGAATATCCAGACTAGGCCTTCCTTCCTGGCTGCCTCGCAGCATGCTCTCTAGGCCCCCATCATATTGCCAAAGCTCAGGTCACAGCCTAAGCCTGGGCCCTTTAGTTAAGCTGTAAATCAAGGGAGGCAAAATGTGTCTTCCAACTCAGTGCCAACCCCCGGAGTCCTGGATATCAGGACATCCTTCTGTCTATTGGGAATCTGCCTTTTTTCTCTGCCAAAGGGGAAATCCATCATAGCTACATTTGTAGTTTTTCTGAACTTTCTGCCTTTCTCATCTTCATGATGTGGGGGACAGAGCTATCAGGGGAAGAGAGCACTCTAAGGTGCTGGTTCCCAAACTTGGTTATAAATTGTAATCACCTGGGGAATTAAAAAAAAATACTGATGACTGGACTCCACCTCTTGAAATTCTAATTTAATTGGTATGGGATTTGTGTGTGTGTATGTGTGTGCGCATGTGTGCACACAGATGAGTATGGTGCTAGGGATTGGACCTGAGGCCTCTTGAATAGTAGGCAAGTACTCTTCACTCCACCGTTGAGTATATGCCCAGTTATCACATCTTGATATTTAAAAGCTCTTCTTAAAATTGAAATCTGTGGCAAAATTTGAGAACTACTGTTTTATTAAATGAAATTACTTCCAGATTTCTTTTCTCAAAGGCAGAAAAGTTCCACTTCACTTGTCTTTTCTCAAAGGTTGTGTTTCTTTATTTTTTTAAGAGGCAGGAGTGCTGGAGCGGTGGCTTGGTGGTTATGGCACTTGCCCGGCATGTGCGCCTATACAGGTTCAAACCCCAGCACCCAGGTACACAACTGAGTGTCAGAGCAATGAAAGCCATGTGAAAAACTCAATAAAAATTTATTTTCTCTGTCTCTCCCCTCCTCTCTCTCACTGTCCTTCTCTCTTAAAAAAAAAAAAAAAAAGAAAGGAAGAGTGAGAGAAAGAGAAAGAGAATCAATTTTTATTTAGTTTTTCATGTGTATGTGGTGTTGGGGTTCAAACCTGTGTCCCTGTGCATGCCAGGCAAGTGCTGCAAGCACCATAACTGCTGAGCCACCACTCCAGCCCAAAAGGTTTTTTCTCTTAAAACTTTAAGCACAATTGGGGCTGATTCCCAGCTCCTTCTGGATTCAAAAAGTCCAGAGCTGGTCATTATTAGAGTTGGAATATTATTATGGAATATTTTATTAATAATCATTTATCTAATTAATTCAATTACCTTGTTTATACACAATTTAATTAGACAAGAGAATAACAGTGGAAAGGGCATGATTTTTAGAGACACATAGACTTGGGTTCCAGTCATAGTTCTGCTACTGCCTCGTATGATCTTTGAAAGGTGACAACTTCTTGTAGCCTCCAACTCTAAAATGGGTACAATGCCTATTTCCCAGAGATGGTTTGGTGGTTACATGAGATAACATATGTAAAGTTCCTGGTATAGAAAGTGTTGGTAAACAGATGGAGATTTGTCTCACACCTTCTTGGGACCAGAAGAAGCTTTCACTCTAATGACCAATGGATGGAATGACCTTGGCTTTTCATAACTGTTCTCACATGCCCCTAGGTCCCTAGGAGGGCCATTGGTGCCTATGACTTCCTCATTTTGGAAGCAGAATCCCTACTTCTCTGGGAGAATCAAGTGGCCTTGGTGGCCTGGCTTTTTTTTTCTCAGAATTTATGTTCCTGTGTGTGATATAAAAGCTCAAGTCTGTTGATTGAATAATTCAAATAGAAATAAGAACTGTTACAAATAGTATTTTATGTATGGTATGATTTAAATATATATTCATAATTATATTAACAATAAATATTATAAGTACATGTTTGGTACAGTGATTCTCCATCTCTGCTCTCTGCTGCAGCAACACCCCTTAAGAAGAATGGTGTCTTACATCCAGGCCTCCCCTCTGCCACAAGCCTGTCCCCTGAAGTCTTACAAGGATAATAGCCAGGTTGCTACTTGGCTGGCTGCCCATTCCCATCTTGCCCAGAGGACTATTTCTTAAGCAAAGGGTTGGATAAACTTTACTTTAATGCTAATTGTGGATTATTTTTGTATGTAGACATATAAACAAGTAGTTAAAATGCAGTGTGATACTTGTTACACTAGCAGGATGTCCAAGGTGCTGTGATAACCCAGAAGAGGACTAAATAACTCATTCTGGAGGAGATCAACTCTGCTTGATAATGAAACATTTGAACAGGTTTAAAAGGAGGGGTAGGAATTTATCTGTAAAGGAGAGGAACAAGAAAGTATTTCAGGAAGAAGAAACAACATTTTCACAATAAGAAAGTATTTCAGGAAGAAGAAACAACATTTTCACAGGGTCATGCAAATATTTGGTCTGTTCAGGAGATAGCAGAAATATTTGGCATGGTAAGAATATAGAGTTCATGGCAGATGAAGCTAGAGATGACACTAGAGGGAAATAAGACCAATTTGAAAAGCTTCTTGAATGCCAGTCAGGATTTTGGCTGTTAAGGCCATCACAGGAGGATGTGTGGTAGGGTGTTGTCTGATGGATTCAGTTCTTTGTTGAATCACAGAGGCTGGCCTGGAATTTGCTATCCTCCTGTCTCAGTCTCCGTAGTTCCTGGGATTAGAGGTGAATGCCACTGCACCTGGACTCATTCTGTTGAGGCTATGTTACTGTGATGAATGCTTGGACTTCTCATACCATGGAGTTAGAAGTCCTGAGGAAATCATTTTTGACAATTAGAGCAGCATTTCTATCCTATAGGTAGATGAGGAAGGTCTCCTCTGGGCGATTCAAGTGGAAGGTACCTGATTGCCTGGATGATGTTGCCTGTGAAGAGCATCCTTCTCTACCTCCGGCCATTGTTCTTGACTAGCAGGAAAATACCCAGGAGATTCCAAATGCAATTTTGTAATTAATGTTCATGACTCTGCAAAGACTAGGGGAGTTTTTCTTTTGCAGGGGAAGAAGGAATAATGAACTATTATTTAAATGATTTTGTTTTTTCCAGGTTATAACAATTAGCTTTCACTGCACAGTAAGCCATACCAAAACTTAATAGTTAAAACAACTGAACTTAATTGAATTTATGATTCTACATGTTGGCAATCTGGGCTTGGATTCTCTGGATGGTTCTTCTGGGGTAGGCTGGGCATGACTAATCTTGAATGTACTCATTCCTTTGTCTTCGTTCAACCAATAGGTCACTTGGGGCTAGCTGGTTTAGGATGGCCTCAGGAGATGTCTGAGATAGCCGAGGTCTCTCTCTGTATGGTCTCTCATCTTCGAAAAATTTAAGCCCCAGTTTAGATTTTACACATGGTAGTTAATTCTAAGAGCAAGAGCAGAACCATACAAAGCCACTTGGTCATTAGTCAAAGCAAGTCATGGGACCAGCCTATCTACACTCAAAGGATGGAGAGCACTACTTTTTGATCAAGAGAATAGATGAAGGGAAGGGAAGAATTTGTGGCCATTTTTTTAGTCTATCACTCAAGATTCTCTGACTTTCATCACCAGGAAGTGTTGGTAATTAAGGCTATTGCTCTGCCATGAATGGGATGTGAGGACTCTTTTGAATTCAAAGTCAACATTCATAGAGGACTACATTTTCTATTCTTTTCTCTTTTTGGTATTGGCAATGGAACCCAGGGGTACTTAACCACTGAACCACATTCCCAGCCCTTTTAATTTTTAAATTTTGAGACAGGATCTTACTAAGTTGCTTAGGGCCTTGGTAAATTGATGAGGCTAGACTCTAATTTGTGATTCTCCTACCTCAGCCTCCTGAGTTGCTGGGATTATAGGTGTGCACCACTATGCCCAGCTTTTTTAATTTTCTTCTTCTTTTTTGTGGTATTAGGGATTGAACCCAGGGGTACACTATCACTGAACTATACCCATCAGCCCTTTTTTATTTATTTTGAGATGGATTTTGCAAGTTGCTGAGCCTGACTTCGAACTTGTGATCGTCCTGCCTCATTCTCCCAAGTCTCTGGAATTTCAGGCATGTGCCACCATGGCCAGCTGGAGTGTGTTTTCTTAAGTATTATCTAATTTAATTCCCATAGCAATGCTTATTTCCCCTTTTTATTTTTTATTTTTATTTTATTTTATTTTTCAGGGCTGAGGACTGAACTCGGGGCCTTGCACGTGCTAGGTATTTTTTTTTTTATTTTTAATTTAATTTTTTTAAAGAGAGAGGGACAGTGAGAGAGAAAGAAAGAGAGAATCAATTTTTATTTAGTTTTTCATGGGGCTTTCATTGCTCCAACACTTTGTTGTTTACGTGGTGCTGGGGCACAGGGGAGTTAGGTAACTTGCCCAAGGTCACTGGATGGTAAATCTGGTATTTGGATTTATATTTATCTGACTGCAAATCTAGAGCAACTGCTGATGTAATGTTCAGTTCTGTGTTGTTGAGATGAGGCAGAGAACACTGGTGGTACTGTTTGATCACTGCCATATCTAACCCCTTTTCAGGCCATCCTTATGCCTGAACACAGGTACTCCCTAGTCAGGAGCTCATTTCCTTATTCCCAGTTGACTGACTGCCCTTGGGGTGGGCCTGGAGAGTCACTGTAGTCTCCAGGATGTTAGTCTTATGCCAGCTGAATAGTTCAGAAGTGCACTATATGGAAGAATGTTAGAGATTGTTGAATTTTCCTGGGGAGAGGGAGCAAGTCAAGCTGTTCAGAGGTGATATATATCTATATAAATATATACATATATGTACATATGTTTGTGTTATGTATGTGTGTGTATATATACGTATATGTTTGCATATTGTACCCAACATGAACTACTAGATGGAGTTAATCCAGCAAAAGACCTCCCCAGGGTTAGACTGATTGTTATTGGATATACCAAGAGAAAAAAATACCTCCTACATGAGTAGGAAGGGAGCCTTTTCTTTCTCTGGCTAGAGCCTCCTGGAAGCTCTAGCTTTGAAATCTCTGAAGCAATATTTCTCCATGGTAATCTTAATGAGTGGAGTTATGCTCTGTGCTAAACTGACGGGCCTGCCAGAGATGAGAGCTGGGCTCTCAGGGAAGTGGAATGAGTAAGAGAACAGTAGGGTTGGGCTTGTAGTGGCAAGGCTCATGCTACTACATGAAGGGAGGAAGGTGAGAATAGGCAAAAATAAGAATGTGAGGAGACCAGATGGTCTGGGGCAGGCCTCTGGTGGGATGGTCATGTTCAAAATGTCTATATAGTTACTGCAGGCTATGGCATCACATGCAGCTCATTTTGGCATAAGTGGGTATTGCCACATATTTTGGTGCTCTATATCTGAAATTCTCTTACTGGGCCTTAGGTATAATCTGTTATGTTGCCTTGACTCTATTATCTTTCTTTTCCCCCTAGAACTCATCTCCTGTCCTGGATGTAAGCGAGTGTATCTTACCAGGGATGTAACTGAAAATTTTTTTCTACAGTGCTTTCCTTCTGGGCACACCAAAATGGCAAGGGTAAGTCAGGACAAAGAAATAAGCAGCTGATCTTTTGGATTAGGGAGGCCTCTGTCGATGGTCTATCTGCGCATCACTCTGACCTTTTCCTCCTCCATTGATTTTCCTAATCATCCATCCACCCATCCATCCATCCTATCTAGAAGGAAATAAAAATATTTGATCTGGAAGAAGCAACATGGGAATTTTTTTATTAAGTGAAAATTACAGGCACACACATTGTGTGTGTGTGTGTGTGTGTGTACCTATGTATTTTAAGGCACTTTAAGTATTGCTTAATTTATCTAGGTGTTTTCCTTTCTCTTACAGCTCTTACTGAAAAGTGTTATACAGGGCTTTTATTTCCATTTTTCCCCCCTGAGTTGAAAGTTACATGCCAGCCTGGATTTAATGGACCCATTAGTCTTTCTTGTGTTTAACAACTATCTTCTTTCCCCCTATCTTCTAAATTTCACATCGTTACTGACCGACACTTCTCTGTTCTTCTCTTTACTAGGGTATCTTTACCACTACATTTATTCATTTAATCATTTACTTGCCTGTTTCTGTAGCTGATTCTTATTGAATGTCTGTTATGTGTCAGGCCCTGTGCTGTGTGCTAGGGATATAGACCCATAGACCCATGCATTCCTTTTCTAAGGAATTTATAATTTGATTATAAAACTTTGAGAATTCACATCAGTTTGATGGTGTATATGATTCAGCATAGATAGGTCAGGTTTCCTCAAATATTCTTTATTGTTTCCCCTAATGTTTTACATCAGTCCTAGCAAGATATTTGCTGACCAAAAGAATGAACATTTGAACCCTGTATGAAAGGTCTAGGTACTCTCAGGCCAGACCTTTCCTGTAGGGTTCAAATGTTCATTCATTGTTTGAAACAGCTCTGAAAGTGGTTCCTGTACTTGCTCTTTCTTGGCCATATATTTCTGAGTCCTACCAAATCTGGAACTATCTCTTCTCTGAAGGCAGGTTGAATATTCTGCTTTTCCTTGTTGTTGTTGTTTTTTTTTTTTCTATTTTTATTTTTGGTACTGGAGATTGAACCATGGGATGCTTTATCACTGAGCTACAGGGTCAGACTGAGACAGGGTCAGTCTTGCTAAGTTAGGTTCTTGCTAAGTTGCCAAGGCTGGTCTTGAACTTGCAATTCTCCTGCTTCTGCCTCCAGAGTTACTGGTAACACAGGCATGTGCCACAGTGCCTGTTTGTTTTGATTTTTTTGAGAATGGGTCTTGCTATGTTGCCCTGGCTGGTCTCAATCAGTTAGACTAAAGAGATCCTTCCTCCTAGGCCTCCTGAGTGCTGGGATTACAGGCATGTACCACTGTATCCTGCTATGCTTTCTATTACAACTTTTTCTCACTTTTCTACCTGGTGAACCTACTTGTCATTAATTATCCAACTCAGACATTACCTCTAGGCCAAGTTCCTTAGCACTTGTTACATCTTTTTATCCCAGCATTATTACCCATTTAATGGGCACTACCCTGCTTAGGCTGTGCATGCCTTGAGGGTCAATCCTTGGCTTATTCATCTGACTATTCTCACCCTCAGCACATAGCTTGTGTGAACAGTTGCTGGAGCAGCCTCTGTTCTGTTACAAGGGATACTTTCCCTCACAAGCACTGTCATGTGGCTCTTCAGTAGACTATACCCAAGTAGTAGAAGAACAGTCCTGCAAGACTCCAGTCCCTGAGGGTTGGGGGTTTAGCTCAGTGGCAGAGCGCTTGCCTAGCACGCGCAAGGCCGGAGTTCGGTCCTCAGCCCTGCAGGAAAAAAAAAAAAAGACTCCAGTCCCTAGAACATTTGCTACTTGTAGAGACAGGTCTAAATGCAGATATGGCCAGTAACTTCACATTCTGTACTTTCAGAACTGCTCGGAATGTAAGGAGAAGAGGGCTGCACACATCCTCTGTACCTACTGCAATCGTTGGCTGTGCAGCTCCTGTACAGAGGAGCACCGGCATGGCCCTGCCCCTGGGGGCTCACTCTTTCCCAGGGCTCAGAAGGGATCTCCAGGTACCACTCCTGCCTCTCCCCAGTCTCCATGCCCTAAAGCTGTGGTGAACCCTAGACTCTCTGGAGAATAGTTTTCTTTCTTTTTTCCAGCTGAGGGGGAAAGTAAGGGTGGTTCCAGAGCCTTTTCCAAAGGAAAGAAGTCTCCTTCACAGTCTAAGGGGTGACTCACTCTAACTTCTTCTTGGTGGGGATGGGGAGGTGGGGCAGGTAAGTGTGGGTGAGATGGTACAGGGAGCATAATCTTCAATTATCATGAAAGCTAGCTGAGTTCCTACCTTCCACCTCTGTTTAGAGCAAAGATACCTCACTTCTATTTAATGACTTGATTAACAATCTGGATCAGGGCTTATCTCTTTGTCCATCCAGCACCATCTGTTATAAATGACAATCTTTTTGGAAGGCCTTTCCTAAGATCCTTGAAGCATGGAAGGGGTTTTACGATTGTCAAATCCACTGGAAGCAAAGCTTCTGGTGAGGCTGAGTAGCTGGTTTCAACCTCATGATAACAGAATTCTAATTAATGAAGAAGTTTAAGTTAATTTTAGAGGATTTATTATTTTGCAAGAGAGCCATATGTAACATTAGTAAGCACCTTCCTCAGCTTTTGGCAGGTAGTAGGATTCTAGGGCTTGATGGTGTATTATTTCTGGACAGCTGAGTAAATTCAGTCAGGATAAGCTTAAATTCCTTGTCTGTACTACCTCTCCCAAGCTCTGTGTCTCTGAGGTGTTTGTTTAGGGCTGGGGGCTGCTCAATGACCTTAATTGATAGGTCTACTGAGCAGGAGTAGCTCACTTTCTCTATTTTCTCTGGCAGGAGTGAATAGCGGTTCTGGGGATTTTGCCTTGTACTGTCCTTTACACCCACAGGAAGTGCTAAAGCTATTTTGTGAGACCTGTGATGTGCTCACATGCCATAGCTGCCTGATGGTGGAACACAAAGAACATAGGTGAGGCTTCTGGATTGCCTGAAGTGGGTTTGGGAGGACTCTGGACTTCTTACATGTGAGGACTCTGGCTCCCAAAGCATCAGAATCCTCTTGCTGCCCAAGCCATCCTGCAGCCGTTTGGCTGAACTTTTTCTCTGTTTTGGTTATAGTTTGTCTGAAAGAGGTCTAATGGGCCAAAAACCTGCAGTGCCTTTGACTGTCCCAGGCTTCAATGGGCCTGGCTGAAACCATGCACTCTGGGGATTCCTGCTGGGCTAGCATGATCAATAGGTGCCAATTCTTCTCAGCTTTTTCTTTGTCTCCTTCCCTAGATGCAGACATGTTGAAGAAGTTCTACAAAATCAGAGGATGCTTCTGGAAAGTGTGACTGCACAGGTGGCACATAAGAAATCCAGTCTACAGACATCTGCAAAGCAAATTGAGGACAGGTAGCACAGGCTAGGCCCTTGCCAGTGCTAGAAATATCTGTTCCCTCACATCCTAGGTCTCAGCACCATGCTATCAGATGTAGTGCCCATGGAGAAGACATGCATGCAGTTAAAGAGATGTGGCATGTCCTAGAAGGCTGGTCCTGGCCTTAGAGTCTTCAAGGCCAGTGAGGTATCTTTGGGTCATCACTTGGTAACTGAGGTTCATTATTATCAGAATAAGTCTGGGCCAAAGTATGTGCCTCATGAACCAGCCTGTTAGAGAACAAGATACACAGTAGATACTGGGAAAGAGAGTGCTATTTATTTTTGAGGCTATAACAAGTCAATGGCAATCTGTCCTTTATTACCCCTTTCGCAGTGTTTTCCATATAAATCTACAAATGACATAAAATCACTGGTATTTTACATAGGATGAAAAGTTAGAAAGAACTGAAAGCTCACCACGTGGGAGACACTGGGTTGGGTATCATGTATTCATTATTTTGTTTAATTTTAACAATTTTTTCAGTTGGAAATTAGTTCCTCATCATTTTATTGATGAAGAGACTGAGAGGTTCAGAGAGGTTAGGTGATTTATTTGAGATATACAATTATATTAATTAGCGACTGAGCTGGATTTGGAAGCTAGGTCTATGGTGACTTCAAAGACTTTGCCCTTTCTTTTTTAAATAGCTTTACTGAAATATAATTTATGTACTATAAAAATAATCTTTTAAATGTGTAATTCATTGATTTTTGGTATTTCTCTGAATTGTGCAATTGCTTATAATAATTATCTATTTTTAGAACATTTTCACCACCTGAGAGAGAAACCCTATATACATTATTAGTCATTTCCTTCTCCTCCCCCGACCTGCCTATCTTCAGAAAGGGTTGGTCTACTTTCTGTCTGTATGTTTGTTCCTTTTACTTCATGACAGTGTTTCTTGGAACATCTCCCATTTTTAGATATCAAATTGAATGATATCATTTCCGTACTTATTCTCTCCATCCTGCCTCTAGTGCTGTGCCAACTATTGAGCTTCTGGGTATACCTGGATGTGGACTTTGTCTTGGGGTTTATCTACAAAAAAAAAAGTTAACTTTTGAGCCATTGACCCACTTAGATCAAGTGGGCTGGGTTTTACAAAGGGTGGTGGATGTAAGAAGTTTTTTCTTTGGTGCCTGTTAGGCACTGATCTCTGTAGGCAGCTTCCAAGTTGTTGACTTTTATATTCCTTGTCTCTTGACCCTCATGGCCCATGAGGGAAGGGCTCACTGTTTTTTATCCCATTGTGTTTACAGGATTTTTGAAGTGAAGCATCAGCACAGGAAGGTGGAAAACCAGATTAAAATGGCCAAGATGGTTCTGATGAATGAGCTGAACAAACAGGCCAATGGACTCATAGAGGAGCTGGAGGTATATGTGGACAGATATATCAGATAAAGGAGTTCTATGTTCTGAGTCAGAAACCAGCCATATATCAAACTAGTGCCAGGGTCCAGAACAACCTAGAATTCAGATATGTAGTTTACATAGCTCTTAGTTATTTGTATCTTAAAATGTCTAGCCTTATTTTGAGAAGGTGGCTCATTTCTTTTCTTTTTTTTTAAAAGAGAGAGGGACAGTGAGAGAGAGAGTGAATCAATTTTATTTAGTTTTTCATTTGGCTTTCATTGCTCTGACACTTCACAGTGTATGTGGTGCTGGGCCTTGAACTCACGTAGTTGTGCATGCAAGGCAAGCGCCTCAAATGCCTAGCTACCACTCCAGCCCCTCATTTTTTTTTTTATTAAGGGGTTGAGTTGTTGTACAATGATAAAAGCATATAAAGTAACAATATGATATGCATTTGATTCTAATCCATACTCACCCCCACATCACCCATACCCCAGTCTCTTGATTCTTCTATATTTCCCCCCACAACAGTTATAAATGTATGTGATTATGAATTTTCCAGAATTAAATGATTGCATAAGTATTATTTGGCTTCTTGGGGGGAAGGTAAAGAGTGTTTTACATTGTTGATTGTTTTCCTAGATCCCTCCCTATCATTCCTCCCTCTCCCTCGCTCACCCCTCCTATCTCCCTCCCTTACATATCTATAGTTCCCCTAGGTTATGTGTTGCTTGCTACACGGGAAGGTGGCTCATCAGGGACTGAAAAACCAAACTCTCAGCACAATGGCTCTTACACAGCTACAACCATCCTTGACTGTGCAAGGTTATAGTTTTAGAAAACAGTAACAAAATAATCCACCTTCTTCAGTAGGTCATGCCCAAGAGATGTAGATATTCATTTATTTCCTTATTCATCACCCATTCCATATTTGCACTAGAAAGTCTCCAACCATCTCTCTCTCCCTTCCTCCCTTCCATCAGTAGCCCATGGCAGCACTTAATCCTGCTGTCCTCCTCTCAGGGGTGCAGTCTCATTTGATTCCATCAGTGTTTACACTAATACACACAAGCCACAGGGCTTTCTAAGCAGATCCAAAAACAAGATCAGAGACTGTTCTCTCATGTACCCAGGGCATTACTAATGAGAGAAAGCGGAAGCTGGAACAGCAATTACAGAGCATCGTGGTTCTCAACCGTCAGTTTGAGCATGTGCAGAATTTCATCAATTGGGCTGTCTGCAGCAAAACCAGTGTCCCTTTCCTTTTCAGCAAAGAGCTGGTAAGAGGAACCTCCTCTATCTCTTAGCCTATCCTTGAAGCTGATCAGAATACCCACTGTGTCATAGGGGTGGTGAGCTTGTCCTTGGTAGTGCCTTTTCTTTTTTAGGATGGAAAGAGGAGTAAGATAGCAGCTCCATGCATCCTTCAAATTTAGTCACTGCTTTTGTGTTAGTAAGTGAACATCATCTTTTACCAAATCCCATAGTATGAAGGACCCAGGTGCTGAAATATTTCCCCTTTCCTCCAGGTAACTTAGCCAGAAAATCTATAGTTCTTTGTTTTAGGGCATGGATTCAGATATTGTCCTGGACATGAACAATGCGCAAACATCTCACAGAAAGGTCTGAATGGAAGACCAAGAGGAAAGGAGGAGTTGAAGACAATTTTGGAGTGTTGGGCTTAGGAGAATGGTGATACCCAGAAGGAGGAAGAATTTTGAGGGAAGTTTATATTTGGATATGTTGAGTCTAAAAGGCCTATAAGGCTTCTAAAAGGTACCATTCAAAAGCTGTTTTGATAGATTAGTGTGTGGAAGTCAGAAGAAAGGTTGGGGATGGAGATTGAGATGTAAGAGTCACTGGGATTTTGGTGGTATCACCATTGGGAGAGTGTGTGGAGAAAGAAGAGTAAAGCAAATCTGGAATCCAGGAAATACCATCATTTTCTGCATAGACAGAGGAAAAAGGTGACTGAAAAATAATGAGCAGGAGGTTTAAAGAGAGAGAGAGAGAATCAGTTTATTTTTTCATCTGGCCTTTGTTTCTCAGCTACTTAGCTACTTAGTTCTGTATGTGGTGCTGGGGTTTCCCAGGTCCTCACACATGCCAGGCAAGCACTTGAACTCTGAGCCACTGTTCCAGCCCCCTCCTGGTGACCTTTTAAAAGAAGTTCCAACAAAGTAGAAGAGTCAGAAGCCAGTGTGAAGAGACTAATGATAGGATGTGAGGAAGTAGAGATAGAAGGGAAATATGTAGCTCAAGGAGGATGCAGAACTGGGAGGAAATTTTCCTTTTTAAGTTTGGTTAACATTTTCACCCATTTGTGTGGAAAAATAGGTTGACATTAAGGAAAGATGTGTGGTAGAGTAAGCATGCTGACAAGGCAGGACAAGGTAGGATTCTAGAGTAAACTGGTTGACCTCAAATTCAGGGACACTCCCTGGGAGATGGGCAGACAGGAAGGAAACAGTATAATATAGCTCAATGTGGAGATAGAAGGGGATACACATTTGGGGAGAGTTTTGGGGGGGAGTTAATTTTTTAATTGGTACATAAGAATTATACAGAATAATGGGTTTCATTGTGGCATATTTACATACATATAACATAATTAGTTCCATTTCAGGGAAGTTTCTTAATGGTCTTTTCTGTGAAACTGAAAATGATAAAAGGGTTAGGCATTGGGTGAGTGGCACTGAAAAGTTTGTCACTGAGGGCAGTGGGAGAGGAAGGTGACAAGAAGGGAAGTGACAAGAAAAAGGGCTGAGAGTCCTTTTCAGTGATACTTCTGAAATTAATGCTCACATTTGTAGCCCTTGGTAATATGGCTTTGGGATGGCTGGATTGACCTAAATTTAGGAATTGGTGATAGGGAAAGAATTAGGACACTGGTGGTATTTTAACTTAAAATGATGGGAAAGTGGGAAGACTCTCTGGACTGGTGAAGAAGGCTCGGAGAGTTCAGTGAGATTGAAGAGAATGCTCTGAAAAGAGTGAGATCTAGTTTTGACCTGGGAGTAAGTTGTTGGAGTTTAAGATCTTATAGGTAGAATGGTTCTAGGTATGATGAGTGAACTGAAAATAGAGGTAAAGGCGACTGACATTAAAGAAATCAAAGAGGCCGAGATGTTGTCTGGGACATTAGTTAACTAGATGATGACAGAATAATTGGACACTAGTCAAAGACCTAAATAAGAGTTAGAGATGGAAAATAGATGAGAGTGATTACAGAAGATGGCAACTGAGTAGGGTGGAAGGGTGTTTTACGTGTTGGTGGAAGGACAGCAATGGGGGGCTTTGTCCCCTTCCCCCACTCTGGGGGAAGTCTGCTCTTTTCCCTATGCTTTACTTTCTATGCTTTCTATAATAAAACTTGTCTACTATGCTTAAAAAAAAAAAAAAAAAAAAAAAAAAAAAAAAAAAAAAAAAAAAAAAAAAAAAAAAAGAAGGACAGCAATGGGGAGTTTAGAAAATGTTTGCCCTATATAGGTTTTTATATTGGGATAATGGTAGAATGAATAGAACTATCAGACAACTGATATCCTAACAGGGAATTACAAATCACTTGGGTCCTGGAGGAGAAAAACATGTTGGGATTCCGGAAACCTTGATAAGATGAAGGGGATCACCTTGGAGAATGGAAAGGGAATGTGAACATGAGGATGATCTGAGGCTGAAGAGCCATGACTTTGAGCCCTTCAACTTATCAAAAGAGCAAGGGAGAAAGAGGGTTTCTTCAGGTACAAGATGCCCAAATAAATGACCTTTAGTGCTGTTGTCAGATTGTGTTTCAGATGCAGCGATTGCTCGAGACAAATTGTAATACAGATCCTGGTTCCCCTTGGAGTATCAGATTCACCTGGGAGCCTAACTTCTGGACCAAGCAGCTGGCTTCCCTTGGTGAGCCAGGATCCATTCTGTGGGCTTTGACCAAATATAGAGAATCTTCTTAGCTTACTGGATAGATCAGCATATAACCAAGAAAAAGCCTGAGATTGCCAGTGGTGGACTCACTCAGCAAACCTTTCCTTGTGTGGGAGTGGGGAGAATGGGGAGGCTAAATGACAATGGCAGTATAGGACTTTGTAATAACACCAGTTGAAATTTGAGCTTCTCACACTGCATGAATGTCTGTTATCTTGGTTTCATTGCAAGAAAGGAGATAAGACAGTGACCCTGCTCTCCAGAATAAGGTATGGCAGTGCAGGTGAATGTGTCCCTGTGTTCACTCAGGGTATATAAGTGTGGGTACAAGCAGAGACATCTTAGCATTAGTGAGACTGCGTGTGTTGTGTGTGTATGCATGCATATCACACACATCCTTTGGGACTGAGATATAACCAGATAATTCATGAACTTGTGCATTTTTCTTCCCTGCTACAGTAATTTACTGGCACTCAGTCTCTAGGCAAATTGTAGACAACTTGAAGTTGTGCCTGTGTTGATAGCCTAATGAGCTTGTTAAACTAATGGCCAACTGCTACTGCTGCCTTCGTTTGAGGCTGTTAATCTCATTGAAAGTTTTTTGAACTTGGCAAAGTGATAAATGATGTTTAGGTTTTCTTTAGTTTTTTTTTTTTTTTCTTCTCTCTTCCTTTTGATTTAATTCAGCATACCTTTGGTGGATACCTCTTTTGGGATAGGCACTAAACGACCAAAGGTGAATCAAACATACCCCTTGTCCTTAGGGATCTATGTTTTCCCCTAAGTGAAGGAGCATTAGACTGAGAGAGCAGTAATATAATCCACTCAAGCACAAGGGCCTAGAGATGCCAAAGGGCATTGCTTGTGTCTGGCACTGACCTGGTATGGAACCTTCCCTATGCTCTTCCATCTTACTTGCCCAACACACAATTTTTAAGACTTATATCTGGAGACTTTCTCATTTATCCCAGAGATGACTCTCTTACCTTTGCTACTTTTCAGTAGCAACCTACAATGTTGATTCTTTTAGTCAGACTCTCCATAGGACTGTTATGTTAAAAAAGGAGTGGGTGCTATTTGAAGGAGCCCATGGCTTCCCTAGTAGGATAAGAACAGAGTCAGAAACTGATAATCTGGTAAAAACAGCTAGTTCCTCAAATTTCCCTGCCTGCCAGAGCAGGTTCATGGAGTTTTGGAGATTAGGAGTTGAATTTCTTAATCTCTTTCCTTGGTACTGGTTTGTTGAATAATGTCCTTTGGTAATAGGAGCAGAAAATAGCAAGTGAAAGAGTAACTGTAGATTACCTTTGGAAAAACTCTCTATTCTGAATTTCCAGGATGCATAACTACTGAAGGCGGACAACTGTCCCGGACAGATACTCCTGCTTATGGAGGTTTACAGGGGCCATCTTCCTTTTATCAAAGCCACCAACCCCCAGTGGCTCAGCAAGAGACCCTCAGTCACCCCTCACACAAGTTCCAGCCTCCAGCACTGTGTTCCACATCTGTGTGCTGCTCCCACTGCTCCCCTGTCTCACCCTCCCTCAAAGGGCAGATTCCCCCACCCAGCATACACACAGCCCATAGTTTTAGGCAGTCCTCTGATATGGTACCCCAACAGGTAGGGTCACTGCAGTGCTCCACCTTGCTGACCAGGGACAAGGAGCTGCCCTGCAGTCCTCATCCCCCAAAGCTGCTACAACCCTGGCTGGAAACCCAGCCCCCTGTGGAGCAGGAAAGCACTTCCCAGCGGCCTGGGCAGCAGCTGACTTCCCAGCCAGTGTGCATCGTCCCCCCACAGGATGTTCAGCAAGGAACTCATGCTCAGCCCACCTTACAGACACCTTCCATCCAAGTTCAGTTTGGCCACCACCAGAAGCTGAAGCTCAACCACTTTCAGCAGCAGCCACAGCAGCAGCTGCCACCTCCTCCACCTCTACCACCTCCATCCTTGCAGCAACCACCCCCACCTTTACCTCCATCCCAGCACCTGGGTTCCAGTCAACATGAGAATCCTCCTGGGCCTGCCTGTTCCCAGAATGTGGACATAATGCACCATAAGTTTGAGCTGGAGGAGATGCAGAAGGACTTGGAGTTGCTCCTCCAGGCTCAGCAGCCCAGCCTGCAGCTGAGTCAGACCAAATCTCCTCAGCACCTACAACAAACCATTGTGGGGCAGATCAACTACATTGTGAGGCAGCCAGCACCTGTCCAGTCCCAGAGCCAGGAGGACACCCTGCAGGTGAGCTGCTTCATCCAAGGCCTGCTCAGGGAACTCAGCATTCCTGGTCATAAGGTGGTACAGGAAACAGTTTTTATCATTTTATGGTGGCCTTGAGCTCAGCCCTTACATTTCAAAACTATCCTATACTCAATCTCTCACTTCACAGAAGCTGCAGAGAACAGCTGCAGCTGTATTTTATCCCAACACAGATCTGGGTTTAAGGGGTAGAAAGAGGTATGCATTAAGATTATAGTGGGTGGCACTTTATACTACTACACATAGATGAACTTTATTTCATTTCTAAGCTAGGTATGTTTTCTATAACCATATCATTTATCCCATTTAACAACATTGTTCAGGAGGCATCACCATGTATATTTTATAGGTGCAGAAGTTGGGAATTAGAGAGGGCCAGCAGTTTGCCTAGAGATCATACAACATTGAAAAGTAAAGAGATAGGGCTTGGATCTAGTTCTGTTGGCTTTTCTGTAATGTCACAGAAGAGGCCTTGATCCCTTCTTAGGCAGGATATTGAATGCTGCTCCTCTAATTTCTCAGCTAAAAGATAATTAATTGAAAAGGCATTCCAGATCTTCATTCTTAGCTCCTGCTTTTTTTTTTTTTTTCCTTCATAGCTTCTGTTCCAGCCCCTTCTCCCTACTCCTTCTCACTTTTTCTGTAGTGGTATCTTCGTTAAACTTGTAACCATACTTACATCATCAAAAAAGTTCTGTAGATTTTTGCTTTATTATAAAATGTGAGGCCTCACATTTATACTCCAATACTGACAACTTCAGATAATGATTCAAATGACATCTCCCAAGGCTTTAATCCTTTGAGGGGATATGGAATAATTATTGTGTTGCTAGAAAAGGGTCTAAGGTTTATTGGAGCAATAGCTAAATGTAAGTCAGAACTGTGTTATGGAGCTGGGGTAGAGTGCTTGCCTTGCATGTATGAGGTCCTGGGTTATATCCTTAGCACTGTAAAACAAATAGCAAAAACCTGTTTTATAATTGCCAAAGTGAATGTGACAGCTCAGAATTCTTGGTGTGGGTTCTATTGTTAAGACTACCATATTAGGATATAGTCTTAGGAAAAGTTTATTTTTTATTTTATTTTAATTTTTTTAAAGAAAGAGGGACAGTGAGAAGGAGAGAAAGAAACTATTTTTATTTAGTTTTTCAAGTGGCCTTCATTGCTGCAAGACTTCGTTGTGTACATGGTGCTGGGATTTGAACTCACAAACCTGCGCATGCTGGGTAAGCGCCGCAACCACTGAGCCACCGCTCCAGCCCCTTAGGATAAGTTTAAATGAGAGGTTTAAAAAAAAAGAAAGGGAGAGAGAGAGAGAATATCAATTTTATTTAGTTTTTTCATTTGGCTTTCATTGCTCTGACACTTTGTTGTGTACATGGTGCTAGGGTTCAAACCAGTGTCCTTGTACATGCCAGGCAAGTGCCGCAACTGCTGAGCTACTGCTTCAGCCCTAGATGAGAGTATTTTTATTTTTGAAAAAATTTTAAGCAGTTCACCATGTGTAGCACTGTATAGGTAGTAGCAGGGAGGGTACTAGATGTTGTTGCTGCTGCTACTCTCTGCAATGAAACCCATCCAAGTTATTATTCCTTCTTCCAGGTTACAGATGAACCTCCAGCTTCTGAGGGCCCAAAGCCAGCTCTCCCTCTTGACAAGAATGCTGCTGCTGGCTTGTCCCAGACATCTGAGGAGAAAACTCCTCACAGTACCCCCGCAATGGACAACATCATCCAACAGTCCTCTCCAAATGTGGTGAGAAAGGTAGTAATGGAGCCTGCTTCCCCTGACATGGGACCCACTACCAGCCAAGACCCCAGGCACCTGGATGAGGATGATGGGTTGGGGGGAGGTGTGTCCCTTTTCCATCCCTGGATGCTACACAGCCCTGACTCATGCCTTCTGTCCTAATGAATCAGCAATGTAGGTCCTACTCCACCTCCATTTCCACTCCCACATATGTGCTTAAAATGGGGTCTACTGGGCTTCATTTAGAATGGAATGGTGAAGGGAAAGAGGGCCAATTTATTGAATATTTCTCTGTGCTTGGAACTGTGTATGGTGTTTCTCAAGCATTATGTTGTTTAACCTTCCCAACAGTTGTATGAGGTGGGCATCATCATTATATAGCTAAAGAAACTGAAATCCAAGGTTCTCCAGCCAGTAGAAGAAAGAGCTGAGGTTTACTTAAAACAAGATGTATTAGAATCCAGAGCCTGATTTTTTCCATTCTGCAATGAATATGGGGAAAATATTTTATATGGCCTCTGCAAACCAAAGTTCACTGGCCTTAGAATTTGAATCACTGGAATTTGCTGGGTGAGTGGTCTGTAGGGATGTCCTGCAGAGGTACATGAACACCTAAGGGCACTGAGATCTCTTGAAGATGAGCAATTAGAGGCCTTCCTGACTACTTACTTGCCTCCCAGTTTGCTAGATGTGTTCATTTACCCTGGTAATAACCCAGACCCCCCACAGCTTTTCATCTGTCTACTCTTACCCATCCAACATCACCCTTTACCCTTCACCTTCTTCTGCTGGGACTTCAGTACTGAACTGTGTCCTCTGTTTACCCCTTCCTGTGTTGCTTGTTCCTGTTCCACTTATCCTATTGTCTTGTCAGCTTGGTGCCCGCAGTCCTCCTGATGTCTCCACCTAGCCCTGGACTTGAAACTCTGCCTGTTAGCCTATACCCTGCTAGCTTGTTTCCTCAGCCTTACAATATATCTCCGACCCTGCAGCCCCATGTCTACTATTTGCTCCGTGTACTGCTCCTCACTGTTTCCCCAGTAGCACCACTTTCATGTATATCTTAGATCAGTCAATCTCCATAATACTTGAGAAAAGCATTTAGAAAAGGAAGGGTTGGTAAAAATGAAATATTAACTTGGAAATTTCTGGTGACTCTTGAAGTCTGTGAAGGCTTCTGATATTAGTGGCCTTTGTCTGTACCGTGCCTTTAAAAATTACTTGGCCTAGAAACTCTAGAAGTGCTGTAAATAGGCTCTTTGTGGCTCTTAAGGGTTTAGCCTCTTATACCTGGGCCATCTATCCATCCATCTGTCCATCCATTTACTTATATAGTCAGTGTTAAAGATATCTCACACACACACACACACACACCCCCCACATATTTCCTACTACTTGTCAAATATATTTACTAGGTGACAGACACGCATTGGTGGGTAAGGTAGTCCTGTACTGTAGTTTACAGTTTATTGGGTGAGATAAAGAAGAAACAACAAGAAATTATGCTAAAGTGCTGTGGTAGTCATTGAGGTACAGCCCCATGGAGCACCTAACCCTGGGACAGTGGGCTGTTTACAGAACACTTCTTAGAAGACATAATTTTAACCTGAGATTTGAAGGAGGAGAAGTTGGGCTAGAGAAGAAGGGAGGGATAGATTATATTAGTTAAAGGGAATGGCAGCTTGGAAAGACCCCATATGAAAGAAAATCTGGGACATTTAGAGGGCTTCAGATAATCTGACTTGATAGGGATAGGAGATACACTGGGAAGTAGAAGTGACTGGAATTAGAAAGGTTGGAGGGCATGTCAGTTATGCTTGGAGTTGAGAATTCAGTCTTGGAGGATGTGATGATGAGTTCCAGTAAGGTGGGACATGGCTTGAATTAAATTTGAAAGTTCACTTTAGTGGTGGTAAGGGAGGACCAGAATACCACAGAGGAGAAATAGGAGGTTGAATGAAATCAGTAGCCATGGAAAAGAAGAAGCAAGGATTTCAAGAACTATCAGATCATAAAAGTTTTAGACTCAGCATCTGATTAACAATAGGAGGGCAGGCAGAGAAGTTCCTTTGGCTCAATGCTTAGGTTTGTCTTGGCCCACTGGGATGGGACCATAAGGAAAAGAGCATATTTGAGAGGATAAAGAAGTTAAGTTTTGGATTGTTGATATTCTCCTATTGAAGATATAGTAGAAAATGACCAGAGGGGAGTTGCTGTAGATGCCACAAGATCAACAGGAAGCCTGGAGCTTGCCAGTGCTCAAGTGACAGTGGAAACCATGCAGAAAATGCTGCTGCTTCTTTGAGGCTCAGTTCTGCTCCTGTACACAGGACAGAAGAAGGGAAGTTCTTCACATACAAGCATGGAAATTGTTGCCTCTGTGAGTGACCTACAGGACTCTGAGCATCAAGAGGGAGCTGCCTTTCTGTGTGGCTGAAGGTTGGCAGTGGGGTTAGTGAAGGTCCTAGGAACTCTAACTTCTCATTTTAGATTGCTCCTGGCCCTTATGAACTGAGGTTCATGCAGAAGGTTGGAGGGGCAGATGATTTAGCATTTCTCAGATGTTTTATAACATCTTTGTGTCTTGGACTCCCAGAAAAAGTACCCTCAAGGTTGTCTTCTTGGCTCATGAGTTGAAAGAGAGAGAGAGAGAGAGAAAGAGAGAGAGAGAGAGGTAGGTACTGGTTATACCCAAAGCTACTGCAATAAGAAAAAGGGCTTTCTTTTTGAGGAAATTCATTACCTTGAAACTGGGATTGGGTGGGGTGGAGGGTGTGAGGCTTGAGGATATCAAACATTTTGAGTACCTTTATCATTGAATGATAATACTTTGTATAGTATTATTCTACCCTTTTCATAGGTTTTTTTACATGGATTATTCCATTTTATCTTTGTTTATCCTAGCAATACTGTGAGGATGCCACTTTCTTATTCCCCTTTGAAAGATGTGGAAAATGAGACACGGAGAGGTTAAGTGACCCACCTAAGAGTTATACAGCTGACCATGGGCAATGTTAGGACTAGAGCATAGGTTCCTGACTTAACCCTGTGCTCGATGATTAGGTTAAATTGTCTCTCTGTGTACTTCAGTGGATAAAAAACAGGACTCCATTTGGCTTCTTACCTGCTGGATTCTCCTGTCTTTAAAATCTTTGAAGTAGTCTGGGCCTTGCTGAGAGAAGTCTTAGGACCCAGTCTCATTTAGTCTTGGTTAATTTGTCTGGTAAAGGTATTTTGGCCTTTAGCCACTCCTCAACCTATACTGTGGCCTGTGAGTGCCAGCAAAGTCAAAAGTCTATCTGAAGATTAAAGACTCAAGGAACCTGTGGCACCAAGCATCTTTCTGTGTGTTCCATGCCGACCCTATATTACCACAAGGAGAGCATCTGTTAGAGCAGAGCATCTATGCATAAGAACCTTGGAGTTGATGCTACATGAGTTCATGGTGAAGACAGATTGTACTTAAAAAACTAAAAGTTGTAGAGTGGGTTTTCTAGATAAGTGACTCTAAGATGTCACTTATCCTACCTCCATTTTTGCATCCAGCAGGATATGAATTTTGACATTTATCTGGCACTAGCTCTTTCTAAGCTACCCAATCTTGGTTCAACCATTCTGAAAAATATCATGGTCACAACTCTGCAACAGAAACCCCTTACATTGCAAGTGAAACTGGAAGGCATTTTGATGGCTTCTTTTCGTACATCTGGACTAGTCAACTGCTGAAAAATACACATAATCCTTTCCTTAATGCTCTCCAGGGGAGTCAAAGCTATAGGCATCACAGAAGGCTCTGAGTTCCAGTTTACCTGCAAGAGAGACTCCTTTGCTGCTGTTCATATGTAGTTTCAGATCTTCCACAGAGGACTTTGAGGCCTGCAGGATGCTGCTCATGGCTTAAAAAGAGTCTAGGATATATTTCCAGTAAATGATAGAGAAGAATAGGCATTCTCGTGATCCAGATTAAGATTAATGCAGAAGAGCAAAGGATGATGATTCAGATGGATAGCATAAATGCTATTCTCAAAGCACTTTGATCCGTGAACTCTAATTTAACCCTTTTAAGAGTTGAAATTTATATCAGCCTGTGAAGGAGGAAATTAAAGCCTGGAAATGGGAAATGACTCACTTAAACTCATTCTCAAAACCATGGCATACATGAGGAAATACTAGGCATCTTACATTTAATCTCCAAATATACTGCAATGGATCAGATCATGAGTACTCAACTTCAGTGATGATTTTTTCCGTAAAGGCTGGGCCTGACAGTAGCCATAATATTCCCAGGATCTGGTGAAGAATTCATAGTGCATTTCCTGTGTCCTGGTCAGCATCTGCAGAACTTTACAGAGATCTACTCTGTCCTACGCAGGAGTCAAGCCAAACGCTCCCCAAGACTGGCTCCCTGAATTTAACAGTCTCTAAGAAGACTGTCTTCTTAGTTCTGTGTTGATTTCAGTCACAAACCAAACCTAAGATCTTTGCTCAAGTCTCCTGGCCATGAGAAAATAAGGCCTTTGCTCATAGGCTGTAAGTTTCCTCCACTGGCCTGAGTAGAATACATCTGACCAGATTCTCCTTAACCTGCAAGTCTTGGGTTTTGAGAGTTTTACTCATCATCTCATCTCTTTCACTTTAGGCTTACTGGTCCCTACTTATTCTTTTTCATTTCCTTTCACCTAAGATTCTGTTTTCCTTGTCTTCTTCCTCCTCTCTCCTCCCGCTGCTTTTTTTTTGTTTGTTTGTTTGTTTGTTTTGTTTTGTTTTGTGGCACTGGGGATTGAATGCCAGGGGGCTCTACCACTGCTAGATTCTCAACTTTTTTAAAATTTTATTTTGAGACAGGGTCTCACTAAGTTGCCCAGGCTATCTTCAAACTTGTGATCCTCTTGCCTCAGCCCCCTGAGTTGCTGGGATTTCAAGTTTGCACCACTGCGTCTGGCTCCTCTTTTCTGTCCTTCCCAGAAGGGAAGGGCACAGGGCACTTTTCAGGTCTTTATTTTCCCAATTGACTTTGGTCAGTTGGCATATATCAGCATATATACTTCCATAGGAATAGCCTTAATTAGCACAAGGGCTTTTCTTTGAGATGGAACAGCACTTCACCATCAACAAGAGCAACAGCTTTGCTATTAACAATCAACATGTGAAACCAGTTACTGGAAAAGTTAGTCCCTTTTTCACCTGTCTTGTTCTGCTATTTCAAGTTGTACTACTATTAAACCAGTCTGCCTAATCTGGAAGTTGTTGAAGCCTCAAATATTTCAAGGATTTGATTCACAAATCTATTTACCTCTGTGCTTGTTTCCTTAACCAGAGTGAAGGCCTTCAAATGTATTTCCAAGACGAAATTCCCAAGTTATTGGTCCCTTTTCCTACTACATGTTTATGCAGTGGGCAGTCTTTGGTGATTTTAACAACTGGAAAAAACAAAACAAAACAAAAACCAAAACAAAAACCTAAAACAAGTGAGTAGGCAAACAAGCAGCAACAAAACCAGATGTCACAAACCTGACACCTCATATTCTGTATGAGATCATAAACCCACACTCTGCTATCTAGTCAACATTTTTGATCTAGAAAGTTTAAATATATAGTTTTCTTTGGAAATTTATAGTTTTACTATATTAAAATAGTAAACAGATTAGAAGCAGGGTGTAAGAACTTCTATAATGGCAGCTCACAACAGGGAGAAGGCAAAACACATCACCTGGAAAAGTGCCTCTGTATGAGGTCATTTGCTGAAAGGGCAAGTTAAGCTCTCCATCCTTAGAAGTTCCTGAAAGCATCCATGGACTATTTAGTGGTTCACCAATATACCTTGGCTCATTAGGCTTCATTTACTTTGTTTAATAAGACAGGGTAGTATGTGAAGTGTTTTAGAAGTTCTCCCATTCAAAATGTTTTTAAGCCAGTTGCATTTTGTTATTGAAAAAGTGTTTCAGATATCTAGAAAATTAATTTATATGGTATGCTACTCTAACTGCACTACTTCATCTCCAGCAATATTGTCTTGCTGTAAGAACCTAAAATTAATATTAAACTCAGGGCATGTACACTAAGTGTCTGTTTATTGACTTTGGAATCACTTCTACTAAGGTATTAGCTTCCTAGCTAATGGCACAAAATTCAAATCAACTAGCAAATTTTTAGGGTGGGGCCTGTATTCCTAGTTTGGGGCCTGTAAGAAGCTTAGGAAATCTGGGTAAATGCTCTGTGTCTCAATTTCCCTTCCTGTTAAAATGAGAAAGTAGTGTTTTCCCTGAATTTTTACAACAGCATTAGAACAACAATGTCACCACATTAAGCTCCAGAAAGAGATTCAATTGGTGAGACTGGGGACAGAGAATGTAGCAGTTAACAGTTCAAGCAGAAGACAGGTTAGATGGATGAAGGATTCCAGGTGACTGGTAGAAGAGTTGTTGAATGCAAGACCACTCCAGGAGGTCTCAGGTCAGTAAGGGTGCCAAATCAGATGGTAAAGGCAGGTTAAATACAATCTAGGCATGGCAATGCAGACAAGTCAGGCAGGTGGCAGACAGAGACAAGGAGGCAGAGATAATGAGATAAGAGAAAGGGACAGGGATAGGAACATACAGTTTGGGAGAAGGAAAGAAAATTAGAAACAAGTGAGGAAATGCTAGTAGAGGGAAGTAAGGAAGGGTTCTTTAGGCTCAGGGTGGTCTCCCCACATCTGCTAAAGATGATCTGAGCTGATACATGTTTTCGGCATTTTACCTTTTCCTTTCTGAACTAGAAAATAATATATTTTCAGTTGCCAACCTCAATGTACATATTTTCACCCATGAAATCTGACAGTTTGTATGTGACAAAGTCAAGGATTCAGTTATGTAGTTGACAGCCTGGAATTGTAAGTGATGACCCTATAGGACTTTATACAAGAAATGCACTTTTGCCTTCTTTAGTTTGACCTCTGAATAATCCTGGGTGCTGGAGAGGACAGATACTATCATCTCCACTGGCAGATAGGCTCCTTCTGTAGGTGAGGCAGTACAGCCACATTCTCAGTTCCTTCTCCAGCCCTCGCATGCTCTTGAGAAGCCCTTTCCTTTCTTTCTGGCCCTGGAGACTCAGCCTCATTCCTTGACCTGAAAGTTGGCCTTACCTTTGCCTGCACTTGTTTTTGTAGTGCTGGCAGCAGAGTAGCATGGAGGTTTTCAACTCTCTTCTTTTCTTCCTGTACATGAAATTAAGTACCTTTTGTTTTAATATTTTATAGTTCTTCATTCCAGAGAGTCAGATGAAGTATCAGAATACCTAGCACACAGCATATGTAGGTTCCAGAAATGCTATCATGTGTATATAGCCTATAGAAATGAGGTAGGGCCTGGTTTCCTTATAGCACTTTCTCTGAGTTTCTTCTGCCATGGAAGTTTCTCTGGTTCTTGTTACCAGAGCTTCAGCCCACTTCCTTAGAGCGTTGACCTCCTTGAGACTGGCTAAAGATGTGGAGGTAAAAGAGATCACTCTCATCTGTGGTATCTTGGGATGCACTACCTACTGCATACTGCCTTCTGGATATAATGGGAACAGATCCAGCAGACTCACTTTAAAATAAACTCTGACAGAGAGCTTCCAGAAGTCTTCCACGGCTCAGTCTACATGGCTTCCGCTCCCCTATACTCTGATTAGCTCACATCTCATGGTATAAATAATTAGGTCAGGAGAGTTGATATCCTACAAATGTGATCCCTTTCTAATTTGATAAATTTTGCCCTTGACCATTATTAGTTGGATGGTCTCTATGGGTTTTGGTGTTTTTAATGCTTAGTAGCAAGGATCTCACTGAGAGATCCTTTAATTCTATTTAATTCTCAATGTCCAGCATTGGTAGATGAAGTAAATGCCCAAACTGCATTAAATATACATGTCCAGTGGGGAAAAGGTGATAAAAATATCCAGTTCAAAGGATTAGCCTGTCATATATTACAAAAGGAATGCAATAACACTGGGTATTTTTGTCTCCAGATAAGAAAATATAGATTATTAGAAAGCTAGGGGACACCAAGGGATACGGGCCTGGTTATATTAAGAAAGTCATTGGTTTATAATTTCAGCCCGTTTAGCTGGGCTTTGTGCCTAGTTTACCCAGTTTGTTTTAAAATTTCTCTTACCTCTCCTCTTTAATATTTCTTTCCTTGGGATTTAGACTATAGAACAAATTGAAGCCTTTTTATTGAAGACCATTGAACTAACAAGGAACATATAAAAAACAAACTTTTCTTTGGAGAGATAAAAGGTATTTAACTCATCTGCCTTTAAAATTGAGAATCAAGAATAGGAGGTGTAAATTTTATTAAAGCTGTTCAATAAAGGAAAAGGGGCAGGGAGAAAAGAGAAGGAGATGATAGCAAGAAAGAAAAACAGAAGAATAAAGTAAAACCCTTTAGAAAAGGGAGAAGAGAATAGATGAGGGAAGGATAAAGAAATTGAAGAATAGAGGAGTAAAGGGAGTCAGCACAGAGAGGGGTAGAGGCAGCAAGACCAAAATTCAGAGTGTGGCTTTGGTACCAGAGTTCTGGATTCTAAATTTATAAAAACCTTCCTTAAGTATACCAAATGGTGAAATATTGAAAGGATCCTCTTAGATCAGTAATATAAGCAGGATGACTACTATCACTACTTCTATTCATCCTCATATGTGGGATAAAGTAAGAAAAACAAATGAAAGGAAAAAAAATAAAACTTACTTTTCATAGATTACCTAATTTGTTCGCATAGAAAATCCAAAATAAAATTTCAAAGTGACTTTAGCAAGGTCTCTGGGTATAAGATCAATATATAGAAATCTATTTTATTTTTATATGCAAATATAGTCACAAATAAAGAGAAATGGATATTTACAAAACTGTATTTTACAAAAAAAAAAAAAACAACCCTGAGTTGCCTTTGCAAGCTTCATTTTCTCATGTAAAATTAAGGCCACAGGAACAACAATAATAATAACAGGAATAAGAGGAGAAAAAGTAGAAACAACTAGGGTTTATTGAGTACCTACAGTATGCTGGAAATTTGTTGTAAATGTTTAAATGAGTTATTTCTTTTTTTGCATTCACATTAACTCTTAAAAAATCTTTTTTCATCTGGTTTTTATGTTTGCCATTATTAGTTTGTGTATGTGATGCTGAGGCTCAAACCCAGGACCTTGTGAATGCCAGGCAAGAGCTCTGCCACTGAGCCACCTCTCCAGCCCTTCACAATAACTCTTTAATGATTTTTGTGAGAATAAAATGAGACAATATATGTAAAACACTTAACAAATGGCCTTCCATATAATAAATTCTCTATAAACTTTAGCTATATGAAAATAATCATTATTTTAGGGAAACAGACTCAGTTGTGAGTAGAACAAAGCTTCTGTTCATTTGGCTTAAGATTTTTAGAATAAGTAGTCACATAGTATTGTCATGAAATTTCAAGTAGCACATTAATTGATTTTTTTTTCATCCAGGCTCTGTTCTTGACTCTAAGAATACAAAATGGACAAAATCCATGCCCTCATGAATTTTCTGTTTTGTATGGGAAACAAATTAATCAAATGCTATCACAAACTGTGCTATGAGACTAAAAGTACAAAGACAAGGCATTATCAGAACATAAAAGGGGATGGGGACCTGGTCTGAACTTGAGAATGAAAGATGTCTTTGTTGCAATACTGGCAACTGAGCTGAGTTCTGAAGAATAAGTGGAATAGGGGACAGGGGTGGGAGAATATTTACAACGGAAGCAGTCTGTCTGGAGTGGGCGAGGGCTGATGGGGGGATGCTTGCATGTTTCAGGAACTGAAGACAATGTCCGAGGGACTAGAGCTCAGAGAATGGGGAGAGGGTTGTAGTATGAGCTGTGGCTGTAAAGGAAAACATCAGGTCATTATGGCCTTGGGAACCTTTTCAGCTTTTTTGCACTCATCCTAAGAAGAGTAGAATGTACTAAGAGTTTTAAGAAAAAAATGATGATCAACTGTGTATTTTAAAGTATTTTTCTACTGAGGAGGCTACTTCTGTTGTCCAGGGAGCTAGGAAAGTAGGTTAGGCTAGTGTACCAGAGACGTTTAAGACAGAACTGATGGCCTGGTGTTATTTTGTGGGAGGGAGGAGGAGTGCACCATTGATGCCTCCCACCTAGGATCTGACTCACAGAGCAGGGTAACTAGGAGTGATATTCACTGAGATGAAGACTGACTTTCTTCACTATGAGGTAGCTTTATTAAGCTTATATTGAAACTTGATAATGTATCTGAAGTGTTTATTTTCCTAAGGAAATTTGAATGATAGATTTGGGACAGTGATTTTGGAAATTTAGAGATGCTTACTACTTGTTTTCCCTTTGACTTTTTCTTTTTTTAAGAGAGAGGGACAGTGAGAGACAGAAAGAGAGAAACAATTTTTATTTAGTTTTTCATGTAACCTTCATTGCTCTGAGACATTGTTGTGTACATAGTGCTGGGGTTTGAACTTGCATACTCATACATGCTGGGCAAGCACCGTAACTGCAGAGCCACTGCTCCAGCCCCTTCCTTTGAGTTTTTAAGTAGTTACATTGCGGCCAGGTGCAGTGGCGCACACCTATTATCCCAGCAACTCAGGAGGCTGAAGCAGGAGGATCATAAGTTCAAAGCCAGCCTCAGCAACTTAGCGAGGCCCTGAGCATCTTATCGAGACCCTATCTCAAAATAAAAAATAAAAAGGGTTGGGGATGTGGCCCAGTGGTTGAGCACCCCTGGGTTCAATCCCTGGTTACCCCCTCACCCCTGAAAAACCCCAGGTAAATTGCTATTTTAGAAAAACAGACAAGGTTATCAAACTTATAGATTCATGAAGGTGAGATTTAGAACTAATCTCCTGTCTTCTTGCCTATATCAAATCTATTTCTTCAGTCAGAAAAGCTGAATAGATTAAAATGCAGTGGTCTATATATTTTTTAACTTCTTTTCATTAACCACCTTCTCCTTGGGTCACCAAGTAGGTCCATGTAAGAAAGAACTTTTGGAGCTAGAAAATTATCATTTGACTCAATGGTTGACTTTCCCCCAAGACTTAACCAAAGTAAGACCAAGATAAGTCTTGGGGGAATTTCAGTCAACCTCCTCTGCTTATCACTGGGCAAAAGGTTGGCCACTGAAGGCTTTATCTTGGCCTTAGCTTAACAGCTCTGGGACTACTGATGCAAAAATGTCTGGGGTCCTGTTAAGAGTTTGTATCTCTGAATTCCCATTATTTTGTTTGGAATGTCTTTAGCAGGTATAGTAAGGCTAGAAAAGTCCTTCAGATATCTTGGTTAAAGACTTTATCAAATGCCTGTGGTGTTTCGAATTGATTTGAAAAAGCCTATAAGAGGCCCTGGAGTTGACCAGGTCCCTAGACTAACTGGAGACTCTGAGCCTTTGCGTTCTCTCTGAGGCAGATCAGAGTTTGAGTCTTTTTAACCTCCTGGCACTTTTATGTAAGAAACTAAATTGTAGGACTCCTTGAAAGGATAAGAATTCTCTGGTAGTATAGTAACAGGGGAATGTGAAATTAGAGGGCGGAGGGTAGTCCTACTGTCTGACCCTTTGCTTAAGTATAGGAATAGAAGTGTGAGATATAGATGGTGTGTGTGTGTGTGTGTGTGTGTGTCTACACTTCTAGTCAGGTGGTAGGCTCTCTCTCACTGTCTACCCTGCCTCACTGTCCTCAGCCTGTGCCTCCCTTTCTGTGTCATAGCCTAGGAACCTTCTTGGTGTCAAGGATTGGTATAGGTCTTTATATGCTGTCTGAGTTTCCCACATCTCTTAGACTCAGAATCCACAGTGTAATCTGAACATGGGAGCTCTTGTGGGTTGAATCTCTGCTCTCCCTCCTGCCATTCTCAGCTAACCACCTGACTATTCTTTGTGTTTGCTCCTATAGCACTCCACCTCAGTGAGCATCATGGGCTTTTCCAACACTCTGGAGATGGAGTTATCATCTACCAGGCTAGCAAGGACCCTAGAGCCACAGGTTCAGAGTGTGACACCTGGTCCCCACCAGGCAGTACCAAGCCTGCTAAGTGACCCCCCACAAACTGTGTCCAGCCTGACGAGTGTTCAAAGCCACACTGTGCCCAGCCTGACAACTAGTCATCTACAGGCCATGCCAAGCCTTGTGCGTAGCACATTCCAGTCCATGCCAAACTTGACAAATGAGACCTCTCCAGTTATCACAAACCTAGCAAGTGACCACACTAAGGCCAAGCCCAGCCTAATATCTGCTCACACCCAGGCTGTGCCAAGTCTGGCAACTTGCCCTCTGCAGAGTGTGTCCCTGATTTCTGACATGCAGCTGGAAACTGGATCCAGTTCCAATCCTGACTCTGGCCGAACTGCTGAGAGCCTATGCCCCAGGGATGGGACTGACCCCTCCTTGGGAAATACCCTATGTAAGGTAAGTCTTGGGAATGTCAGTTAACCTTCTATACTCATCCCTGGGCAAAAGAATTGGCCATTGAAGGCCTTATCCTGGCTTTAGCTTAACACTTTTGGGAACACTGATGGCAAAAATGTCTGATTTCTTTGATTCTTATTGACCTTTCATTTTTGGAAGATGGAAAGTGAGGATTCAACTCGCTTCACTGACTCAATGGGACAAGGCCCCATGGCCCCTGGGCTGAATGCTCCAAAAGACTTGGCTATTCCCTCAGAACTAGAGGAACCAATTAACCTCTCTGTGAAAAAACCTCCACTGGCACCAGTAGTCAACACATCTACAGCTCTGCAGCGGTACCAGAACCCACAAGGTGAGACTCAAGGAAGCAGCCTGCCTTTCATGTTGACCACAGACCTGTGCAGATGGACTCACTACTTCCAGGTGAGGTAGAGGCTTGCAGACAGACTCTAAGACTGGGGAGCACTGCTTCTTTCTAAGTCTAAATGTACCTCTCCAGACGTGATTTCCTTTGTCTTGCTTCCTTCATTGTGGCTAGGGCTGATCCACATGGCCTCTGTAATATTCCCCATGCAAAAATCCTGGGGGTTTGGGTTGCATTGAGGGGGAGATGGGAAAAACTCAGCACAAGAGGGCTAGCCTTGGCAAAATACTGTAGGTAAAAAAGCATGTCTGACTTTAGATTTGGACAGATCTAAGTTAGAATATCAGCTCTATGTCTTTTTATTTGAGCCTGGGTGAGATACCTAACATCCCAGAGCTGATTTCTTTCTTTGTAAATGGGGCTAACATATTGACTTTATAGGCTACTGGGACAAATAACTGAAGAGAAATAACTTGACAACTTACTCTGTAGTAGTAAGAATTTTCCTTGTACCCAGAGATAATATGAATTTGTTTTGTGCCTTAGAGTAAAAGGAATTTAGACCATTAGAGATTGACTATGATTTTCTTCTCAGCTACCCATCCCTCCTTCTCAAACTGGGCTAGGCTGATATTTGTTTCTTCTGTTGAAGGTGAGGACTGATCAGGAAGTTAGGAGTTGAATATCCATTGAGCAACTGGGACTTTCTCAGTTCAATGTATCTTGTATATTTGATCTGTAATGATCAGTCTGTTTTGAAACTGAAAGAAATATTTTCCCTTTTTCTTTCATGCTAAAAGACCACATGAAAAATTATTGATTCTTATTAGAGACAATAATGCAACCCTGCATTTTATATAGTTTTATTTGTTTTTCTGGATCCTGCTTGCCCGTGTACAGTGCCTATAACACTGTCCCGTGCTGAGTTGGTGCTCAATAAGTGCTAGTTCCCTCCTTTTGCCCATCCATTGCTCCCTGTCCATCCATGAAGACTGTGATATGTAGGGGAAGGTACCCTGAAACCTCTGGCCCACAGAATGTGAGCTGATTTCTCAGCCAGTTCAGGAATCAAGCACTTGACTGAAAAGACAGAGGCAGTATAGAATGACTTTTCAGAGCAGGTGATACCAGAGTATTGAGAACAAGTGATTTATGAGCTCTTTCCAAATGTAAAAAGCTGGTCCCTCAGTGCCTCATGCAGCACTCACCTGTAAGCAGCTCTGAGTATTTTCTGTGCTCATCTTTAAAAAGAAGGGGTCCTTCTTCTTCTCTCAAGAAGAAGACCCGTGGTAGGATTGTTACCACTACAAATGATTTACAGTGTAGGTAACAATTGTGCAACATGTATGAGGCCTAAAGTATGAACAACAGATATGAGTGAAAACTGTGGGTGAACGGGATATGTTGTCACAAATGTTTGTCACAGGTATTTATTTGTCTTTTCCTTTAGAATTTAAGAATTTTGAACAAAGAGCCTTAGAACTGGATACAAAAGAAAACCAGAGCATCAGGTAACAAACTCTTGGTTGTCCTCCACTCCACCAATGCCAAATAACTTCATGTCCTGCACAGGATGTAAGCATCCTTCTTGACCTAACAAAAAGCAGAAAATTTTCCTGTGTCTGTCTTCTTCAACACCCAGATCCTTAAGGGAGGTTTATGTGGTTGAATATCTGAGATGGTTGTGGGAGGATGTCCTGGCTCCTGTCCTGTGAGGGCTATACTCTGCACGCAGTCCTTGTTCTTTATGGAGCTCCCTTCTTTGACAGGGCTGTGCCAAAGGGCTTCCCAGTGTCTGACAGGGCCTGGCCAGGCAGAGCTGGCAAGAGGGCAGGATGTGGGCCTCAGAGGGTCAGACTGAGGAAATCTTGAGTAGTTATTCAGTTGTGGGATCATGGATGAGCTTGATTTAGAGTTAGAGGTCAGAAGAGCTTCCCACTGATACCCAGGGAATCTATCTGCCACAGAGCCTTCAACAGTGAGCCCAAGATTCCCTATGTGAGGCTGGAGCGACTCAAGATCTGTGCTGCTTCCTCGGGTGAGATGCCTGTGTTCAAGCTCAAGCCCCAGAAGAATGATCAGGATGGGAGCTTCTTGCTGGTCATTGAGTGTGGCACTGAGTCCTCCAGCATGTCCATTAAGGTATCACTTTGCTATGTTTTGGCATTGAACCTTGGCCCAGCCCAGGAGTCTCTCCTTTCTCTCTGCTACTTCTAGAATTCTGGCTTGGGGGCCTCTCCTGAGTCTCTGAGTGAGACTGTAGCTTGGCTAGACTTTGTTCTCTGCTGCAAGGGGTCTCTGAGGATCATGGCAGGGGTGAGCTGTCCCAGCACTCATGGGAGTTGGCTGGCTTGCAGTTCTGAAAGAAGTAGTTCTTATAGTAAGTGCTCAGGGCTTGTCAGTCCCTTCCCCCATGTCCTCAACATCTTTTTGTTTTTTTATTTGTTCGACATAGTCTTACATATTGGAGAGAATTGTTGTTAATATATTCAGGCATACATGGATATTGAAATAGTGAGATAGTAAGTTAAGGCCGATCCTAGTCCAGCGTTTCTACCTCCCTTCATCTATTCCCTGAAATCGTGTCTCCTCTATAATCCTCCCATACTATAATTTGAAATGAACATATACATGTGTATATTAATTTTTGACATTTCTGAGTTTTTCTGCCTGCTCTGTAAAGTTAGGCTTCTAATGGGAGTTGAGTATTCCCCAGTTGTATTGATAATCCTCCTTATCCCTCCTTCCCCTCCCTGCTGCCTCCCTTCTCCCCCCCCTTCATAGGTATGATTCCCATAACTTACGTGAAATCTCAACTATGGTGAGTTTATTACTTAAACTCAGCTAACTTTCATCCTGCCTTAGTTTTTACTCTAGCTTCCACATATGAGAGAAAATATTTGGCCCTTAAGTCTCTGTATATGGGATATTTCACTCAGCATAATTTTTTCCATTTCCACACATTTGGCTGCAAGTGGTCCCTCAACATCTTGTCAGTACTGTGCTCTGACTACTCAGACTCACTTCTTCTCCAAGGTCAGCCAGGATAGTCTGTCTGATGCCATCCAGGCCCCAGGTCTGGGGGGAAGAAAGGTCACTGTAACTTCCTTGGCTGGGCAGCAGCCACCAGAGGTGGAAAGTACAAATCCTGAAGAACATAGACTCATTCCTCGAATTCCTGGAGCCAAGAAGGGTCCACCAGTCCCAATAGAGAATGAGGACTTCTGTGCTGTGTGTCTCAATGGTGGAGAGCTGCTGTGCTGTGACCGCTGCCCCAAAGTGTACCACCTTTCTTGCCATGTTCCAGCCTTGCTCAGCTTCCCAGGGTGAGTCATGTCAATCCAGGGCCATCACCTGGCTATCTGGGTTGTCATCTATGGTTATGTTATTATTCCAGGTCAGGCCAACAGCACTTCATGGGGTGGGCTTACTCTCCTCTTCTGGGCCTACATGAAAGGCAGGTCTGTGAGTTAATGGGCCCTGCATGTGCCTTCTGCACACAGGTGGATGTTGGAAGTTTGGTTGACTTTATTTCCTTCTTTGTTCTCAGCTTCTTCCTGCACAAACACTTGTCTTTGTACTCCTGCCCTAACCTCTCCTTAACTCTATTTTTTTCTGTACTTACCAATACCGAATTACTGAATTTCTTTCAAGCTTGTTGCTAGGAAGCCATTCCCTACAGGGCAGGAGTAAAGACTCAGTTTCCCACACAGTTGCCCCCATTTCTGTCTGGGGAAGAGGGAGAGGGAAGGGTACTCTGGGCAATTTGCTGGCGCCTAACATGCCATCACCTGTCTATGCAGGGGAGATTGGGTGTGTACCTTGTGTCGCAGCTTGACACAGCCTGAAATGGAATATGACTGTGAGAATGCCCGCTACCGCCAGCCTGGAGTGCGGATTCTTCCTGGCCTGGATACATGTGACCAGAAGGTAGGGAGGAGTCTCTGGGAACAAGGTTTTCTACTTGGATAATCCCCCTGTGCTAAAAGGGGTTAAGGCTTTTCAGAAGGGGTAAGAGGCCCTTCTGGGTACCTTTCTTTTGGGCTGTGGCTGACAACTTGACCCATGGGAGTTTGTGTGATTTTTTTTCTTTTCCTAACAGTTTTCCTCTGGCCTGGGAGCCTGAACTGTTCCTTAGTGTGGTGACTGGCACCCTGTGGAACAGAGCCAGAGAGTTATCTGTGTTACCATGCTTAATTCTTACTGAGATGGGGACAGAACAAAGTGACACTGTTGCCAATTATAATTTCTGCAGAAGTGTGAGAAGCTGGTACTGTCCTTGTGCTGCAATAGCCTCAGTCTGCCATTCCATGAACCTGTCAGCCCCCTGGTAAGGACAGCATCACTGTTTCTGCTTGCTACTGTCATTTCTGCTCAGAAGGTCTAGGCTATGGGGCAGGACCGTGGTGTACCCAAGGTGGGCTCAGGATTCAACCACTGGAAATAGTGGCAGTATTAATTTGTGGATGGTCCAGGGGACCCTGGGGGACATAGCCACACCAATCTTTCCTCCCCAGCTTGCCACACTGCTATTGCATTAAACTTGACTTGGCAAGTGATAATTCCTCCTATTCCTTTTAGTTTTGATTTCTGCATATTTGTATTCATGTTGCTCCCCATCTTTCTTCTGTTCTTTCACTTACATGCCAACTCATTCTCTATTTCTTCTTCCTTCTTTTCTATACCTATACTTCTTTTCTCTTCCTTCTTTGCCTCCTTCTCCTCTTCTCCCTCCCCCAAGGCCCGGCATTATTACCAGATAATCAAGAGACCCATGGACTTGTCGATCATCCGGAGGAAGCTACAAAAGAAGGACCCAGCTCACTATACCACCCCAGAGGAGGTGGTATCAGATGTGCGCCTCATGTTCTGGAATTGTGCTAAATTCAACTATGTATGTTTTTTCTGTTTTTCCTAGTGACCCCAAAGATTATCATGGCTGGAGTGAGGGTTGGGGATGGGGGTCAGGTTTGGTTCTGGACTGCCAGGAAAACCTAGGAGCAGAGTCCTGGGATCTATTATGGTGAATTTAAAAGCTCTCTCATACACTCAGGCATCACCATAGACTCAGAAGGCAGGGAGGTGCTAGTGACTGGCCACTTGTGTGTACCTGTTAAGGTTACTTCTACTTTAAGAGCCACCACTAAGCTAGTTATTTTGAGTCCAAAGAGAAAATACCAAGTTTCAGGCAGCCTACGATGAGATCCCAGGATAGGTCAGCCAGGCTTTGTGCTCTCTGTGTTGCTCCTGAGGGAGGTACCTGGAAGAGATGGGCTGGTTTAAGGCCAGACCACCTCTGCTCTTTTCTCCATCAGCCTGACTCAGAGGTTGCAGAGGCTGGCCGCTGCCTGGAAGTGTTCTTTGAGGGATGGTTGAAGGAGATCTACCCAGAGAAACGGTTTTCCCAGCTAAGGCAGGAGGACTCAGACTCTGAAGAGGTGTCTAGTGAGAGTGGATGTTCCACCCCTCAGGGCTTCCCGTGGCCCCCCTGTGGGCAGGAAGGCATCCAACCCAAGAGGCGACGACGACATATGGTAAAGCTTTGCTGCCAGCTGGCAGGCTGGTGGGTGGGTGATTGGGCAGGCAAGGGGTACCTGAGCAACAAGTCTAAAGTACTTAGGCAGCACAAGAGATAGTGGTGAAAATGAATCTTCATTTCCAAACCCTTATCGTATAAAGAAGGCAAGGCAGTCTAGGGCTCACCAACTCCAGTTACCAGTGAGGCTTGATGTTCAGAGATGTATGTGCCTGCCAAGTGTTACCTAGGAAATTAGCAGCAGAACCAGGGGAGCAACCATGTGTCCTGACTCCCAGCTCAGTGCTGGTTATACTACACTGTGATTGTGATGCCCATAAGAAGAGAAGTATCTAGTCTTAGTGCCTGATCTTTACTTGGGTTTGAGGGAGAAAAGCAGGGCTTCTCAGCCTCTTGCTGTATGGAAGAAAGGGGAGGTTTTGCTTGCAGCAGAGAGAGCATCTCTGGTCTCACATGTGTGAACCTGAAATTTCAAGTCATTGCTATTAAATTCCATCAAAATGTGAAGTTTACCTACTGTGTGCCAGGTCTTCCCAGCCATCCCCACTTATTTATGATACTTAGTGTAGTAGGTATAGTTGCTTCAGTGAGTTTTGCTCCTGCATTCCTGGGGTAGAATAAGACACTTTAACTCAGAATCCCAGTCTTAACTCGTGGCTTTTTCATGTTTATAAATAACTACATTTGGCTTTCTAATTCCAAATATATTTATTTTTTTCTCTCAGGAGAATGAAAAAGCAAAGAGAATGTCGTTCCGCCTGGCCAACAGCATCTCACAGGTGTGAGAGCTGGAAGGAGACCAAGCACTCTGGTGGCTGGTATCCCATCCTGTTGACCATTCCTCCCTATCCTTCAGCTTACTCTTCAGAATGTGGATGTGAGATGAGTCTTGTTGAGCTATGTAGTGCTCTTCCTTGCCATTTGCATCTACAGCATTTATTTGGGAGCCATAGTGTATCCACTACAGAGAAGATTTCAGTAATAAAGAGGAAAGAGGGAGGTGTTCCTTATTGCTAGAGTAATCAGATGTGTGGGTCACTTTGATCAGACCACGCCTGGCAGGCTTGGAAGGACCTAATTTCCTTGGTAGATTTTCTCTGCTAAGGAAAGCAGACCTTTCTCACTTTTCAGTGTCCAGGGCTCAGGAGCAGAGTATAAAGCTCCTCCTGGCTCAGAAGTGGATAAAAGAAGGGAAGAGGTTTGGGCATATGGCAGGTCTATAATCCCTGGCCAAGCACAGCCAAAGACTGTCACTGTTTACTATTGCTTGTTCTGTTGGGACAGAGGCGCTGGCCATAGCAGAATAATGGAGGCTTCTAGAGACCATAGGCCTCAATTGGTGCCTATGTAGGTTCTAACGGTTTTCAGGGTATTTGTTTTTCATACCCCTTTTCCTGAGGTTGACTTAAGGGGCTGCTGTGAAAGTGCTCTGGATGATATGGCATTCTTGCCTGAGCTAGGTGGCTGTACAAAGACTACCTAGCTCTAGCTCAGATTTCGCTTGCATCAAGATTTCAACTTTGGAATCCACCCTCAGTGCCATTTACTTTGTGCTCATTAGCTCTTCTTTGGTGTCAGGACCTACCTTCCTAGAAGTGATCATTGTGCTTGTCAGTAGCCACCCCTTTATCATCAGACATCTGGTTTCTGGATTCTGCTTCAGAAAGCTGTGAGGCAGCTGCAGTTTGTTCCAGGTACAGAATTCCCTGGGCAAGGAAAATGACCCACCCTCAGCTCACTCTGCTAGGCCTCTCCTCCTGCTTAGAGATTCTAGTTTTCCACCTCTCCACATTCACAGAATCAAAGATCAGAAGTGATTCCCCTAACTAACCTGTTTCCAGACTGTCCATAGCCCAGAAGAGCCAACATTCTTCTGGCATCCTTTTGTATTGGAGGTTGGAGAAGGCCATAGAACCTGCAGGAGATAGACCTAGGCATTCCTGGGGGAAGTTCTGTCAAGGATGAAGAGAAAATTTGAGAGATGAGAAGCCAAGGTCCTTTGATGATCCTAAAGTAACTTTAGGACATTACTTCATCTAGAATGCTGAAAGAAGCATTCTGGATACCATGGGAACAGGTGCTCCAGGCTGCATCTCGAATGGATGGATATTCATGTTTCATACAGGGTATTTGTGAGGACACTGGGTGTCAGCCTTCCTGCCAAGCAGGGACTTGATTTAGAAGGTACCTATTGCTGATACTGTTGGGCTGGCTCTGAGGCAACCCTCTCTGGTCCTACCATAGTATGGCTAATTTCAGGGGAGGCTCAAGTTGTGGCTTTGTTTTTGCTAAGAGAAGCTGTTTAAGAAAATTCTTATTTGTTGGATCTTTGCTATCAGCCTTTTTTTTTTTTAATTAGAAAGCATTCCTTCTTGTAAGTTGATGGTACTGCTCATTTCCTTCTTCATTCAAGCTAAGAGGTCATCTTTACTTCACAGTACCCTTGTCCATTGACTGGTACCCTGCCATTCTTTCAGCAGCATGTATCATGTGCCCTTTTAAGCAAATGGGTTTCTGTAATCCTGCTTCCTGGCTTGATGCAACCAAGTCTTTAGTGTATTACTAGACAAGCAATCTTTAAATTTAGGTCTTGCTTTTGCGGGCTCATATCGCTTTCTGCTTTGGAGTTTGGCAATTTCCCTCTCAATTTTTGAATCTTTTTCTCTATTTAGCTGGGTTGGCAAGGTCTGTATTTGCCTCACTAATTCCTGCCCCTGGACACCTTACCTTAATGTGACTCACATTCTCACTCCCCCTGAGTGAACTTCATGGTATTTGGCATTGGAAAGCCAGTGAGGGCTGTGACAGGCCTCAAACCTGATTGAGATACTTTTCCAGGATCAGTTGGAGACCACAAACCTGAAGTGTAAATGCCTCGTTAAAAACTAACTTTCCTTTCCATCAATAAAGCTCCCAGCTTGAGTGTGGCCTACTGGGCTCAAAGATCAGCTGCTGGGTTAGGAAATTTTAGTAATGTGGTGGAGAGACTCATATTTCCTTCTCATCATAGAGATCCTTCATGCTAAGAGGTTCCCATTAGGTCCTGGACATGAAGGGGGATGGGAAGTAGGGTATCCTTTTCCTGGCTTTTTCTAAATAACTTAGCACCAACTTTCTGAGTCATGCCTTTATCTTGTTTTGTTTTTGCATGAGGAAAATAGAATATGGCTTTTTATAAATTAAAAAAAATCCTGCTCAGCAAGTAACTGTCTTCAGTAGCTCTTTGCTAACATTTATGCTGAACTTTCATTTATTAATTGCCATAATGGCTGAATTTTGAAGTCAGTCAGGCTCTTCGGCCCTTGACAAAACCAAGCACAGCAAATATAGTAAGTTCTGGATTCTTATAGTATACCTTGGAGCCCTAGAAGAGTAATTGGTTTTTGGTTTTGCTGAGAAATGGGAGAGAGGACTGGAGGAGATTTTAGTGTAAAAATTGGAGCAGAGTGAATACGCAAAGCATTCTTCTACAGAACATGGGTAGATTGACCCTTCCTGAATTCTGAGTTGCTGCATATACACCCTGCCTGCCTCAGGTACCCTCTTGCTGTGTGGCAGCCAGCAGTTCCTTCTTAGGCTCTTTTTCATGTCAGTCCTGCTATCAAATCAGTGCACTCTGGCTTCCTGTCTTTTTCTGGCTCCTAAGCTAGGTCTCTTCTGGGCCTTGCTCTATTCCCTGTCTCACATCTTGGGCTCACCTCTCTAACTCCTGTATGAGCCTTTTGCCTTAGATTGTACTTCCTCTTCTCCCACTTTCCAGTTCATTGTTGCTGAAATTCCCTGCTCCTTTAATTTACTTCATAATAGCCCTCTCTATTCCCCCAGACTTTTAGCCTTCTCTTGGACTTCTTCCTCTTCCCGGCCTGAACGCAGGGTCTGTCATGCACTGATATTTTTATCAGCATCCTGAACTTTCCCATCCTCTCTCACTTTTGCTGAACATATCATCCCTCCTCTATTTTCTGCATCAATATATTTTCTGCTCATTCCTCCTGGATGCTAAGCATAACACACTCATTGTTGACAGGCTCAGTATTGATTGGAAAATCTTTAACTTGTCATTTCTCTTCTTTCCCGTCCATACCCTTTGTCTTTGCTCTCAGCAAATGACTGACCTCATTGACTACAGAAGTGAGCTGGAAATCAAGAACTTCCTTGCCCATTGCTCTTCTACCCTCCTATTGACCTCTGTTGGTACCTCTCCTCATTTTCCTTCCCTCTTTCTCTTAGTTAGTTTTCTTGAATCCTGCTAGATACACTCTGAGTCTTTGCTCCCTCACATTGCTGCGCTCACTTCCAAGGTCTTCAATCTCTCCATTGGTTATCTCCACATAGTCTGTAAGCAACCAAAGTTCTCCCAAGATTAAAATAAAAGTTTTTAGAGTCTGTGTCCTTTATACTTTTTTCTTATTAACTAAACTAAGTTTATATATATATATGTATTTATATACATATATATATATATATTTATTTATTTATTTTGGGGGGGCACTCCTGTACTCCCAGCAACTCAAGAAGCTGAGACAGGAGGATGCAAGTTCAAGGCCAGACTCAGGAACTTAGTAAGATCCTGTCTCAAAAAATAAAAAGGACTGGCGATATAGCTCAGTGGTAAAATGCCCCTGGGTTCAATCCCCAGTACAAAAAAAAAAAAAAAAAAAAAAAAGAAACAAAGTCTTTTTTTGTTGATTCTTCTATTAGTCTTCAGTCCTCTGTAGTTTTTTTCATCTAGATGCCAAATCAAAATCAAATGAATACCTTTTTGTCCTCAACTGCCTTGAACTTTCCACAGCATTTTACAACATCCACATTGCCTCTGTGAAACATCCTCTTTACTTGGCTTTTAGAATACACCTGAGTCTCTAGATTATCGTTATTCCTCCCAGCCACATAGGCAGAGCCTTCCTTGAAATTTAGACAGGGGGTCATATCTGAGGCTGTCTGCAGTTTCTCCTCTCCAGGAGATGGATAGGCAGGAGGAAACACAGCTGCTCCTGATTCCTAGTTGTCTGTGTCTTGTTTTTTTTTTTTTTTTTGACTCCTTACTTTCTGGACTCAATTCTCATCATGCCAAGCATGTTGTAAGCTGTTGCTGGGAGGGCAGCATATGTGAGTCCTTCCCTCTGTCTCTCCCAGTGTAGCACAGAAACAGGTTTTAGCTGTATTTGCTAAGAGGCCCCAACTCAAGCAACCTAAGAGTATGGACTGGATTTTACAGCATCCAAACCATAGTTTGGCTAATTAGAACCTGCCACAGACAGTAGGGGAGCCCAAGATCATGGTGAAACAAGTCTCCATGTGTGGTTCAGTGCTGTAGCTAAGAGGAGAATCCTGGCAGGTATGGGTTTCTGCTGCATCATTCTGATAGAGGGGAGATGGGGAGGTGCTGAAGTCCATCACTTGCCTGTGTTTAGCTGGGGTCAGTGTGATGTTCTTTAGCTAGCTCTTTCTCTAGTGCTGAGCATCACGACCTGCTTACTCTAGATATTCCTGGAGCTAGAGGTGATTTTGATTGCTTTCTTAGAGGTAAGGAGGTATAGTAAAAAATCTAAGAATCAGAGCACCTCAATTTTGGCTTTGCCAATTATGGGCTGTGTGACCTTGTCTGTAAAGTTGGGGGTAGGAGTAGCTGAGAACAGTGATATCTCAGAGACCCTCCAGCTGTAAAGATGATAACTTTAATTCTGACTCCAAAGCTCAGGACACACTGGGACAGGGGAACTCTGGGGATGGGACACAGCTAGAGGAGTCCTGACCAGGGACTGGCCAAATCAAGCTGCTTTGAGGAAAGTCCTCATAAGTTGGTGCTGCTTCTTGAGCCATATGCCCATTCCTCAAGCTGAGCCCTTCTTGGGTATCTAGGATGAGTTCTTCCTAGGCCTTTTCTAGAAGTGGCCATCAGAGCCAGAGTGACTAGGGGCATGAGGGAGGAAAATTGCAAGGGGAAGTATAACATTTTAAAAAGATCTACACATTCAAGAACAAATAAAAAAATAGCACTTTTCTTTACCAGAAATTGTGTCTCAGAGTGTTTTTCAGCAAAGCTTGAGGAATCTGCTGCTGCATGGCATTTTTTATCCTGACTCCAATATCATTAAGAAACATGGCAGGGAAGGTTTTCTTTCTGAGGAAGAACATAGTTCTCTGCTTCTTATTGAATGAATACAACCTGTTCTTCAAAATGTAGACAACAGGCCTGGGGTGGAGTTAGGGAAAAGGCATCTTAGGAACACCTACCATGTCCAGGTGCTGAATACTTCAAGAAGGTCCTTTGTATAGTAACATTCCCCAGTTTCCTATCCCTAGCTGTCATCTCTGCTCACTCTGCACAAGAGGTTTCTAGAGGTTTGCAGGGGGTGGGATATCAATTTATAATGAATGTAAAGAATATTGATTTGTGCTACATGAAATCTGAACCCCTTTTCTATTTTTTTCTAGAGATAGAGGGACAGTGAGAGAGAGAGAATTTTTTATTTAGTTTTTCATGTGACTTTGGTTACTCTGACACTTTGTTGTACATGTGTGCTGGGGTACGAACCTGCATCCTTGCACATGCTAGGCAAGTACCGTAACCACTGAGCCACTGGTCCAGCCCTCCTTTTCTATTTTTGATGAATTCTCCACCTCAGAAGTCTTGGCTGCATAGCTTACTCCTCACTACAGAAGCAAAATATACTAGAATTTTAATTTCCCAGCATCCCTAGAAGCCAGGGTACAAGTCTAATAATGGTGATTTAAGACAAGCAACAGAAGCTTCGAGGCTTCTCTCTGTGGCAGTCCTGGTTGTGGGGAGGTAGGTAGGGTTTCCATGGCAGCAGGTGCAGCAATACAAGTTGAAGCATGCCTTGTATGATGGCAGTAATAGTTCCTTCAATAGACCAATTCTACACATGAATTATTCGTGGCTCTGCAGAGCTCTGATTTTTAAAATTTATTTATTTTTAGGAAGAGAAAGTAAGAGAGAGAAATAATCAATTTTTTATTTAGTTTTTCATTTGGTTTTCATTGCTCTGACACTTCATTTTGTACCTGGTGCTGGGGTTTAAATCTGCATCCTCTCACATGCCAGGCAAGCGAAGTAACTGCTGAGACACCACTCTAGCCCCAGCTCTGATCTTAATTCTTCAACTCTCCCAATGACTCTGTGAGCTACCTTTTAATGAGTTCACTTTCTCCTTAAGTTAGAATTGGTTTCTATTACTTGTAACTAAACATGTTAATGCATAAGTCTTGGAGAATCTGATGGAAGTCAATGGACTCATTCTTCTGAGCTCCAGACTCACACATGCTACTGTGGTCCATTGGACACCCCACTTGGATGTTTCAATGTCACCCAACACACTAACTGTCCTCGGGCCCCCTTACATATTTCTCTTATATTCCCCATTGCAGCAGCCAGACATGTGGTATCAGAGAAGCCAAAGAAAGATGTTTTATGTTTCAAGGAAAGATGATCATCAGTTTCAATGCTTGAGATGAGATCCTCCCACCCATTCCCAGATTGGCCCCAGTACCTGACTTTTTGCTGTGTTTTATCCATTTTTTTTTAAAGACAGAGGGACAGTGAGAGAGAGAGAGAGAAATAATCAATTTTAATTTAGTTTTTCATGTGACTTTCGTTGCTCTGACATTTCATTGTATACATGGTGCTAGAGTTTGAACTCACATCCTTGCACATGCCAGGCAAGCTCTGTAACTGCTGAGCCACTACTGCTCCAGTCCCTATCCTTACTAATTTTATTAGTACTAATGATTCTCTGTGTTTCCAGGACCCAGAGTGTCTCTACTACCCACTGTCCAGAGTCCATGGCAAGCTGTGAGTGGAACCCACCCTTCCAGAGAGTTTTACCTACAGTTAGATCTACAGCATGATCTTTTAATCTTAATCTTTCACGTTTGGTCTGTGGATTATTTTATCCATTAGGCAGTTTAAGCATAGTATCCATGGAATGAGTTTTTAAGAGCTTGTAAAAATAAGTCCTGAAAAACATTACAATTAAAAATGGTAAAACATACATAAAATGTTAATTAAATGTCTATAACCCACAGCATTATTTTAAATCCATTTGTTGTTAAGAAATCTCACCCAATATAAATTAAAAGAATCAATCCTAGCCAAATTATTTAAAAAGCAATGTTATAAAAATTTCCAAATTTTGCAACAAGGACTACACTTACTACAGGCTGTGGGTTCATTCTCACCTTTGATGTATGTTGTAGGGCCTCCTAGAGGAAGGTGGCTTAGTCTCTGAGAAGAATCTCTTCATTTGCCCTGGAGCTATTAAGTGGGGGAGGAGTCTCTCCTACAGGCATAATTACTGGCAGCCTTGCACAGAATATGGTGTGGGAAAAAAAGCTTGTAACCAGTCTCTAGAGACAGTTTTCCCATTGCAGCAGAGACTTAATTGTTGCCACTATCATCTTTCTTATTTTAACAATAACCCCTTTCCTCACCTTTCCCAGCCTCCTCTACAACTGACTATTGTCTTGAACAGGTTCTATCCAATTGATTGTGAGAAGCAATGATGTATACACTGTAGGATATTGTATATGAAATGGCTTGTCTTCCAGGTTCTTTCTCTCTATCCCTTCCTCCAGACAGGAGCATGGTTCTGCTGCTGGTCATATAGTTTCATTCATGATGAACCTGAGACTTCTACATTAAGACAGGACCCTGAAGGCAATCATCTCAGGATGATAATACCATCTGTTCTCAGCAGAGATGAATGCAAATCCTATTAGGTGTGAAGTATCACAATCCTCAGGTTTCCCACATGCTAATTTCAATAAAATATGAATTCACAACAAAAATGACTAACATGTGAAAATAAGCCACTGGAAGTGAGAATCAGGAGCAGTAATGAACTGCAGATGAAAGCCTTGTTGAGGAATAGGAAATATAAAGAGATTGAGATATAGAAAGTGAACAGATACCTTTTAACATTCATTTAGACATAATGGAGAATCAAAGAGAGAAACACTTGAAAAAGTAATGGTCAAGAATTGTTCAAAAGCGATGAATGGATATGAATTCATAGATATAGATACAAAATATACTAACTCAGAGAAATAAAAAGAAACTGAGGCATATTGTGTAGAAACTGAAGAACGCCAAAGACAGAAGATCCTATGAGTATCAGAGGGGCAGATATTAACTTTCCTTTCCAATATTTCTAGTGCTCTTCCCGTTCCATGAGCGCAGGAGGATTGCTCTACCTCACATGCTTTATTTTAGGTGTGTAATGAAACTTGCTTTGGCCACTGAAATGCTAGTAGAAATGTAATATAGGTCGTTTCTAGGTTAGAAAATTTAACAGCTGGTGTTTTGTTCTCTGATTTTTCATTTTCTCTCTCCCCTGTTGAGATGATTTTGAGAGCATGTATTGATACAAAGGTGCTTAAGGTTTAAATAGTTTGTGTACTGTGCTAATATATGGAGGATATATGCTTTGGAATATTGCCCAAAGCTGCAGTAGATTTTGCATTAGTGAGAACTTAGATTGTGTTAAGCTAATGAAAATTGTAGATTATTCATTTCTATAGGATAAAGTAGCCTATAGTTAAAAAATATGTTGGGTTTTTTTTGGGGGGGGAGCAAACAACAAAATCTAAGATCTAAGGTACTGCCTTAGGTGTGTGTATAGCAAAGAAGCTGATATTGGTGACTAGAAAGATTGTGGTTCATGTTATAGAGTGGAAAAACATTTGTTAAAACTGTTCTATGATAACTGGGTAGGTAGATAATAAACTTTATGAATATCAATACTGGGGAAGAAGGTAGAAAACAGAACATTGATAACATATGTTGGTTGATATTTATTTATCAAGATATTTCAAGACATGAGTTCAGAAAAGAATTGCCTTGCTTTTAAGCAGAAGTGAAAAAAATGGAATATCCAAAATTAAGGGACTTAGAATATTTAAGAGATAATTGCTTTTTTTCATGAAGACAGAATCCATTTATTTTTCCATCTGGCTTTTGTTTCTCTAACACTTAGTTGTATATGTGGTGCTGGGGTGGTCCTCACACATGCCAGGCAAGTGCTGTACCACTGAGCCAATCCTAGCCCACAGTAATTGCTTTTTGACCCGAAAGACTGAACATAAATTGAGAAAGCCTTTGAATATTGAAGGTCCATTAAACCTCAGCCTTGAGACTAAGATTGAATTAGACATATGGAGATAATATTCATTTATTTAAACCTTGAAAGGATTAAAGTACTTCTAATCTAAATGTAGAATTAGAAGTATAGTACCTAGTAAAATCTTTTGGCTGAATAAGATTTAGGGGAAAGATTCTAAGGATGTGGTTTTCCCCACCAAAGCTGCTAGGAAGGAGAAAGAGGAAAGAGAGAGCCATGGGCCTGAGAACTAGTTTTCCAAAATTAGTGTGGTATAGTATTTGGCACGTATTACTGCCTGCATTCAAACAGAAACATAATGGGTTTTTTTTTTTTAAAGAAAGAGGGACAAAGAGAGAGAGAGAGAGAGAGAGAGAGAGAGAAACAATTTTTGTTTAGTTTTTCATGTGGCTTTTGTTGCTCTGAGACTTCATTATATACGTGGTGCTGGGGTTTGAATTTGTGTACTTGTGCATGCTGGGCAAATGCTTTAGCCACCAGCCACTGCTCCAGCCCCATAATGAGTTTTTAAAAGAGTTTTTTTGCTTCCAGAGGAACTATAAGCCTAGGCTATAGGAACAGTAACTACTTGAGACTTCAAATTGCTCTTGTACTTCCAATCTATTATAATAGATTGGGTAAAGAGAGAAGTTCATGGCCAAAGAGGCTTGCTCTTCAACCACCATATCAGCTGGGATGCTGGACCAAGGGCTAAGGAGAGCTACTCCCAGGGACCAAAATCAAAGAATAATGAATAATTCTCACCCCAGACCAGGAGACTCTCAAAATATTTGCCCAGTTGGATTTCAGAACTGCCATAACCAATCCCTCCTATGTGCCTCCCATGTATCCTACCATTCCTCCCTGCTCTTGTTTTTGTACTGGAGAATAGAACCCAGGTGTACTTTTACCACTGAGATACATCCTCAGTCCTTTATTTAATTTTTAATTTTGAGATAGGTCTTGCTTACTGAGGTTGGCCTCAAACTTCCAACCCTCTGTCTCAGCTTCCTGAGTTTTTGGGGTTACATGCATGTGCCAATGTACAGGGCCTCTCCTTTCTTGTATGAAATCTCTCCTATAATCTACCTTTCAAAATCTTAGCTCACCTGTTAAGTCTGTTAATTTGTGATCCCCTCTAGAATCCCCCCATTATGCCAGAGAACATATCTGTGTTTCAATTTTTCTCTTGCTTTGCTTCAGTGATACCTGGAAATCTCCTGCCTCTGTCTAACACCCTAAAGAACCATAGATATGAAAGTAGAAAGTACCAAAGACCTACTCATCCTTGTGTCCCTTTGGTCTGCTCAGAAGGCTCTGACCCCAAAGCTTTTCATATCACTTTTTTTCCTTAGCTCAAACTCTCTCTTTAGAGAACTGTTCTACAATCTTAAGTGGACCCCAAGCACTCTTTTACAACCCTATTTTATTGTCTTCACAGCAGTTACTACTATGTGGATTTATCCTTTTCCTTTGCTTGTTTTCTTATTCGTTATTTGGGTCAGCCCTAATTGGGTGTAAACTTCACTGAGAGCAAAAATCTCATCTGGATTATAGAACAGTGCCTACTTTTTTTTAAGTAGTACTGGGGACTGAATCCACGGGTGTTCTACCACTGAGCTACCAAAGTTCCCCCTTTAAATTTTTTTTTTCTGAGGCAGGATCTACTCTTAAGTTGCTGAGGCTACCTTTATACTTATGATCCTCTTGCCTGAGCCTCCTGAGTTGCTGGGATTACAGGTGAACCACCACCATGCTTGGCATCAACTATTTGTTGAATGAATGTGTAACTCAGGTCTTTGTCATCCAATCACTAATTTTATTGGATGTTCTAAAGTTCTTTTATTTTCTTTGCTGTGCTAGGGATCAATATTCTGAAGTCTGGAGAATTTGTTCAGGGTTCCTCAAGAGTTAGTGGTAGTGTCAAAACTAGAACTCAGACCTTGTGATTCTGTACACTCTTCTTTCAAAATATGTGAAGCAGAAAAAGCTCTTGGGCACCACAAAGTGGCAGGAGTGAGAAGGTCCAACTCCGTTCCCTTTGTTACAGTGTGCTGTCAGCCCCATAGGTGGCACCAGCGTACTCCTTTAGCTCCCAAGCAAGTCAGAAAAGCTTGCTTGGTGTAAGGGCTAACTATGGAAATTTTTGATGAGCAGCAGGATATTTGCATAGTCTTAAATTGTCTCTCCATTGACTGCTCCTTAGTTATGAGAGAGGAAAAATTATACAGTGGCAAAATCAGATAATACCCTTATTCAGATGTGATACAATGAGAAGGATATGATGTCACCTAGACAGCACTGCAGTTAAGAATGAATAACCTGAATCTAACCACAGAGAAACATCAGGCAAAAAATGAGAAATGTCATATTAAATAAAGGCAGGGAATAGGGGACCGAATTTTAAAAACTGTCCCTTTTTTTAAGGACATAAGCTGTGAAAATGTTTCCAGTTGAAAGAGACTAAACAATGACAACTAAATGCATCACATGATCCTAGACTGAGTCCTATAAAGAAGGAAGGAAAATGCTATAAAGGATATTAATGGGTCAATTGACAGAATTTGAATATGGATGGGAGATTACATTAGTATATCAGTGTTAAATGTACTAAAGTTGATAACTGTACTGTGGTTATGTAATAGAATATCCTTAGTTCTAGGGACTATGCACTGTAGTATTTAGTAGTACAAGACCATAGCGAATCCAACTCAACGTAAAATGATACAAGGAAAAACAAAACAAAACAAACCCTCTAGAGGTAATATTTTTTTGTTTAAAAGTATGCATATTAATGTATATCCATAAATAAATAGGTGAAATGTTAATAGGTGATTTGATAAAGTATATATGGGTATTCTTTTTACTATTTTTATTTTTGCAACTTTTTTGTAATTTTAAAATTATTTCCAAATAAAAATTTAAGAATAAAAAAGAAAGGGCGGCTGGAGCGGCGGTTCAGTGGTTGGAGCTCTTGCCTGGTCTGCGTGAGGACCTGAGTTTGAACCCCAGCACCACATACACAACTAAGTGTCAGAGAAACAAAGGCCAGATGAAAAAAAAAAATGATTCTCTCTCTCTCTCTTTAGAAAAAAGAAGAAAAGAATTAAAGGATAGGTTTTAGGTATTTCTTCTGCCCACCCCCCTTTTTTTTTCTTTGCATTCACAGTCAGTATACTGCCTTACTATGTGTGTCTTCTGATGTCCTTTTTGGATTAGTAATTTCTGGTCAAAAAAGGTCCGTGTTAGGCTTTGTGAGGCCTAGGCTGGAGTGGTTGCTGTTGGTGGTGGCTGGAAAATGCCCCTGAAGCCTTCATGGGAGGAGTTTGGAGAGGCAGTGGGGCCTCTGATTAGAAGTAGTCCGGCTCAAGCTGGGTTTTCCCAACCATTCTGAACAGACATCTGGAATCTGAACGACTCAGCAAGACTGAGTATGGCAAGAGCCTTGGCAGTATGGGAATAGGGAAAGCTTCGCTATCCTTTCTGTCTGTCTGCAGTTTCTTGGAAGTGACATAACCCATCTTCTCTTTTGATCCTGGAATGCTGAATACCTCTGAATCCTCAGGACTTCTTCCAATTTTCCAATGATCTACTTTTGCATTAAATCAGTAAAATTGGATGTCAGGTGGCAAGGAGTAGGAACATTGCTCCAGGTTCAACCCTGTATTCCTTCCTGGGATGAGTTCTGGTGGCTTTCCCCCTGCTCCACATTCTTTGCATGTTACTAGAGGACTTCATTTTTGCTATTCCTATGCTCCAGCCTGACTGGGCCTGCCCCTCACCCATCCTCCTCACAGGAGAGAGAAGCTAGTTCCTACAGTCAGTGGAGTGGGGGTGGGAGAAGATGAGGATCTGGACTCAGGCTCCAGGTCCCTTTGGTCACCTTGTAAGCAAAACATAGAGTTCACCCCATATTATGTGAACTTAGAAAATAAAGTTCTGGATTGTAAAATCCCTTAGATGGACCGAAAATGTTTGGATGAACAAATCAAACTTTCAGATGACCTGTGTTTCGTCATTAAACCATTGCCAGACTATTATTAGGTTTAGTTAATCTCTCGGCTAAATTTGCCTCAGAGATACTTATAAACATTGTTTAAGGTAATGGTTGACTTGTACTCACAGCATCCTACAGGTAAGAGAGGCAATGATTCCTACCGGTTAGAAGCACAGACTCTGGACCAGACAGCCTGGATGGAACTAAGGTGCTAGCTACGTGGTTTTAGAATATTGTACTTTTGATCCTTTGCATATGAGATGGGATGATAATAGTATCAACCTCATGGATTTGTAAGGGTTAAGTTAAATTACATAGATTATTTGGGACAGGGCCTGTCAGAGAGTTGCTGTTCTAAGTTAGTTAGTATTACCTATATTTTATTAAAACTAAGACACATAGATGCCGGCACTTTCTTGATCCTAAAGGAAGATGTCAACAGAAAGTTTTCCTACAACCATATTGGGAATGCTGCCTGGTCCAACTGTAATAGTAATGTGTTATCAATTATAAGATGTAACACAATTTTAAAGAAGTTAAAAAGCAAAAGTAAATGTGGTTTTTGTCTTGTTTTGTTTGGGTGCTGGGGATTGAACCACAGGGTCTTGCACATGCTAAGCAGGCACTTTACCATGAGTTATGTCCATAGCCCCTTAAAAGTGGTTTTAGAATCAATGGAATATGAAGCATTATAAATTTTTTTGGAGATAACATACTCTTAAAGAGTACAATTCAGTGGCTTTTAGTTTATTCATAAAGATGTGAAACCATCACTACCTTCGAATCCTGGAATTTTTTCAACACTTTAAAAGAGTCCACATTGGGGGCTGGAGCTATGGCTCAGCGGTTGTGGCGCTTGCCTGGCATGTGCAAGGACATGGGTTCAAGCCCTAGTACCACATACACAATGAGTGTCAGAGCAATGAAGGCTACATGAAAAACTAAATAGAATTGATTCTCTCTCTCTCTTTCACTGTCCCACTCTCTCGTAAAAAAAAAAAAGTCCACATTGGTTAGCAATCTCTCCCTGTTACCCTCTCTTCCCAGCCCTTGGCAACCACTAATTTGTTTTCTAAACATATAGTTTTGCTTATTCTGGACATTTCATATAAATGTAATCATACAATATACATTCTTTTGTATCTGGCTTCTTTACATAGCATAATGTTCAGGTTCATCCATATTGTAGCATGTATCAATACTTCATTCTTATGGCCAAATAATTTTCCATTATATGGATATACCATCTTTTGATGGCCATTTAGTTAATTTCATTTTTGTCTATTATGAATAATGCTACTGTAAATACTTATGTATAAATTTTTGTGTGTACACATGTTTTGGATTCTCTTGAGTATATATACCCAGGAGTGGTCATATGACAATTCTATGTTTAATTATTTGATGATCTGCAGAACTATTTTCCAAAGCAGCTGTTTTATATTTCCACAAGCAATGTACCAATGTCTCCACATCTCACCAACACTTACTGTCTTTTTTATTATGACCATCGTTGTGGGTATGAAGTAGTATTTTTTATGGTTTTGATTTATATTTCCATAATGACTGATGATGTGTTAAGCATTTTTACATATGCTTATTATCCAGTCATATATCTTCTTTGGAAAATATATTCAAATTCTTTGTGCATTTTTAGATTGGATTGTCTTTTTTTTACTGATGAATTATAAAGGTTTTTGAGATACATTCTAGATAGTAGACCATTATCAGATGTGACTTGCCAATATTTTCTCCTCTTCTGTAAATTGTCTTTTTACTTTCTTGATAGTGTCCTTTGAAGTACAAAAGTCTAACTTTTCATGAAGTCTGATTTATCTATTTTTCCTTCTTGTTGTTGTTGCTTTAGGCACCAATACTAAGAAAATCATTGCCTAATGCAAGGTCGTCAAGATTTATACCCATGTTTCTGCTGAGTGTTTTATAGTTTCGGCTCTTATAATTATGTCTTTGACCCATTTTGAGTTAGTTTTTGAATATGGCATAAGGTACAAGTCCAAAATTTTTTCCTTTGTGTGAGGCTATTCAGTTTTCCCAGAAATATTTGTGGAAAAGACTATCCCCCCATCCCCTAATTGAATTGTCTTGGTACCCTTGTCAATTGACTACATATATGTGTGGGTTTATTTCTGGACTTAGTTCTATCCCATTGATCTGCATGTCTGTCTTTATGTCAGCATGACCCAGTTTTGATTAGTGTAGCTTTACACTAAGTTTTGAAATTAGGAAGAGTAAATCCACAAACTTTACTTTTCTTTTCAAGATTGCTTTGCCTGCTCTGGGTCCTTTTCAGTGGCATCTGAATTTCAGGATAAGATTATCAATTTCAGCAAAAAAGAGAGCTGAAATTTGGTAAGGATTGCATTGAATTTGTAGGTCAACTTGGGGAGCATTGACATTCTAATAATATCAAACCTTCCAATCCATGAACTTGATGTGCACTATCCTGACCTCTAATTTGTTTTATCTGATAAAAGAGGCTGGATTAGACTTTCAAAACTGATCAAACAGAGTTAATTGTCAAATATTTATTTCACTTTGAGCTGTTCAGATAGGGTACAGTTCCATTTTGTCAAAGTAGAAGAAAAAAGTGGAAAGCTTTATTTAAATTGGTAGAGCCCACCAATAAGCAAATACAAATCTCATTAGGAAAAATTACATTTCGCATTGAACACTTTTCAAAGACAAGTTCCCATTTAAGAAATATTAATACAACATATGATAGTGTAAGCATCTCTTAATTTGCCTTACAGAACAGAAAAATTATGAGGTGATATTTTTACGATGTAGAGTCTCTTAAAATTTTCTTTTCTTTTGTGGTACTGGAGATCAAACCCAGGGCTTCACACGTGGTAGGCAAAGGCAAACACTTCCTAGGCAAGTACTACTACTTAGCTACACTTGCTCAAAATTGTTTTTTTTTTTTTTTGAGAGAGAGTGACATAGAGAGAGAGAGAGAGAGAAGGAGAGAGAGAAAGAGAGAATCACCTCTATTTAGTTTTTCATGTGACCTTTGTTGCTCAGATACTTTGCTGTGTACATGGTGCTGGGGTTCAAACCCAGGTCCTCATGTTTGACAGACAAGTGCCGCAACCACTCCTGCCCTTGTTCAAAATCTTTTGAATTACAGAGATAAAATTTAATTAATGTATAAATCAACTGCTTCCTGATGCAAGAAAACTGAATTCTTCCTCCCCCCCTGAATTCTGGTATTTATACCAGCAAACCCTGGAATGAACTGTACTAATTGCTTCTGTTTTGCTATGTTGACAAACTTCAATTCTGACTTCTCTAAATGTCAAGCAATTTGATATTTCATTATAACAATTGTGTTACCATAGAGTGTTTAATCAAACAGCATATAATACTTGTTGCCAGTGGTGTTGTTAATAATTACAGGAATTAAATGAGAGCAGATTTTAGTGTGGTGATGACCCCTGAAATAGATTGTGTTCCTTGGCAATGTCTAGAGTTTTTCCTGTTAATAGTCTTGGTATTGCAATCCATCATCTCACTGAGAATTGAAGACTTCAGCCATAACTAGTCATAATATTTCATGTAGCTGCTTTGAGCCACTTGAATACTTGGGAAAATATTTTTCTGACATTATATCAGGGATTCCCTAAGAAAACCAGGATCTCTACATATATATTTTAAGGAGTTGAATATGTTTTACTTTCTTGCGTAGTTCCCCTGGTTCATTTCTATAAATGTTAGTGACATTTGTATGGAAATGAATATTTGTTTATTTGTCAGTTTATTAATATATCTATTTATCTATCCATCTATATCTTACCACATTCTACAAAATCTCCCCTCCTTCCCTCTCTCCCTCCTTTTTTCTTCTTTCTCTTCCTCTTTCCTCCTTCCCTTTCTTCTTCTATCTCTTCCATTAATCTTTCATTTACTACTGCCATAATTTTTTAATAAACATATACTAGCTGCCAGGTACTGAAAACAAATTATAAAAAGAGGCCAGTTTCCTAATGTCTTGCTGCTTAACTTCTGGTAAGGGAAGAAAGAAAATAAACAAGATTGTTTTAGTGTTGTGTTCTAAGACAACAAAATAGGGTAATGTGATAGATTAGGGTAATAGACTAAGCATTACTTTAGGTAGGGAGACCTGGGAAGACTTCTTTGAAGAAGTGACCAGTAAGATGAGTCTGAGTACAGCCTTGTGGAGTTCTGAGGGTAAAGCCTCCTAGGGAGAGGAATCAGCAAGTATAAAATATTTGAAGTAGCTCAAAATAATAGTTAAAACAATGAAAAAATACAAAAAGATAAAAATAGGAATGAGGGAAAGTGGAGGAGAGAGAATAGGAAAAAGTTGCAGTGTAGAAAGGAATGCATCCCTGCTGACTCTGATTTAGCTCAGTGAGACTGGTTTTGGACATTTTATTTTTTAGAAAAGGAAAAGTTTATTTGGGTCTCACAGTTTCACAGGTCTCCTTCCATAGATGGCCAACTCCATCTCTGTGGCAGAACAACATGGTGGAAGAGGATGGCTGTGGAACATGGTTCAGGATATGGCTACCAAGGAGAGAAAGAGGAGAGAGGGAGAGAGGGAAATGGGGGAGGGGGGAGAAGAGAGAAGAGAGAAAGAGAAAAAGAAAGAGAGGCAGACAGACCTATCCTTATTACAAACAAAATATATAACCCAATTGTATGTTCCCAATGACCCACTCCTCCAGCCACACCCTACCTGCTAAAAGTTACCACCCAGTTAATCCATATCAGGGGATTAATGCATTGAGTAGGCCAAGACTCTAGTAATCCAATCATTTCACCTCTAAACTTTGTTGCATTGCCTCACACATGATCTTTTGGGGGACACCTAATATCTAAACAATAGCCTTCTGCCTCTGGTTCCCAAAACTCATTCCCATTTCAGAATGCAAAATACATTTAGTCTATTTCCAATAGTTCTTATAGTTTTAATAGTCCCAGGATTTCCCAAAAGTATAAGTCCAAAGTTTCTGATACTCAAGGCATTCTCAGCATGAGCCCTGTAAAAATCAGAAGCAAGTTACATATCTCCAATATACAATGGAATGGAGTAAACATTTCTATTCAACAGGAAAGAATTAGGAGCATAGAAAGAAGGAATGATACCAAAGAAAGACTGAAACCTAGATGAGCAAACAAATCCTGCAGTTTTATGTTCAACATCTAGAGCACATGGTATGGTGATGTTCTCTCCAAAGGGCTTGTGTTGTTCCACCCCCATGGCTTTGCTGGTTGTAGCTCTGTGGCCTCTCTCTTGGCTTGTTACTGCAGCTTTCCTTTGCAGATAGATGTTCCATATTACCGGAATCTCTTAATCTTGGGGGTCTCCATTGCAGCTTTGGCTTCCTTCTCACATCTCCATGCATTGCCCTCTCAGGGACTGCCCACAGGGATTCCAACCCTACTGCACCTTGCCTGGCCTCCCAGGCTTTCCTTTGAAATCTCAGTGGACGTCTCTATGACCCCCTAACTCCAGCATCCTGCATTCCTGCAGAACCAGCATCATGTGGTTGATGTCAAGGCGTGTCACCATCTCTAGCAGCTGAGACTCTAACAGCAGCAGCCTCTGAGTGCCTGGGTGACTGGGTATGGTGAAACAACTTCCTAGGACCCCCTGCTCCCTGTCCCATCTCGTGTAAGTAGGGTACCCCAAGGTCTCTGCTCAAAGGATTTTTTGTTTTACATCCTTGAGCCTGAGATCGGTGTGATCTTGCCACTTCCTGAGACTCCCTGAAGCCATTTTTTTTTTCTATTGTTTCCAGGTAAAATACTTAGTTAGCAGTGTCTCTTTAGTGGCTGTAATCTCTTCAGCTACCATAACTTCCTTAGCTCCAGTTTGACTCATGCTTTTCTAGCCAAACTGCAAGTTTTTCAAGTCTTTCAGCTCTGCTTTCTGCTCCTGATTATCAAAGTAAACTAAGTATTGAACTTTTGATTTACAGAATTGCAAGATAATAAATTTGTGTTAAGTCTCTGAGTTTTGGAAATTATGATAGCCATATAAAACTAATGCGGTTAGATTCATTTTGGTTGCCTTAACAGAAATTCACCTATTTGAAGGTAAGCAAAAGAGTGCTCTTTATCATAAAGATCTGGAAATATTCCATGGAATTCAAAGGCAGGAATGCAGCTCATTTCAGAAAATACTGACAGGGATGGAAAGTGTCAGAAATCTTATATCTGTAGTTTTTTTTTTTTTTTAACCTTTCCTGTTCTTCCATTTTCTCTGCAGCCTGGTTTTCTGAATTTCTCCATCTATGTGGTGGGAAAGTATGTGGACATCTCTTGGTTTTATATGTTAATGATGTTCTAATTTTCCATGTTAGCTATCTAGAGAAAGACTAATTCCAAATACTGGAAAAAAAAAATGTTATTGGCTTGCCTGAGTCAGGTAGCTTCTGATGGATCGATCATCTGTATCTAGATGGCCTGATTACCTTGTCTGAGAATCCAGGGCTACTTTCCAGAAAAAGGATTCTCTCTATACCACTGTTTTTTAAATACACCTTGCAACTCATCTGGTGGTAAGAAGTCATGGATGGAAGCCAACAATAAAAAGAGATTTAAAAAATCAAGATACATAGCATGCGGTTTGGGTAATATTTTCTAAACTCATTTCAGTTATTAAATACATAGCTACATGTATTGTGGGTGATAATATAAATTTCTTTTGGTGCATTATAGTCCAAAAAATTTGAAAACCCTGAGGTGGACAATCTAGTAGGATTTTGTCATAATAAGCATCATTCTTAAACTAGTCCCCTCTAGTAAATGCAGAGGTGACATGAATATTTTTTTTACACAGCATTTCTTTTTCTTTTTTTTTTTTAAAGAAAGGGGGACAGTGAGAAAGAGAAAGAGAATCAATTTTATTTAGTTTTTCATGTGGCTGTTGTTGCTTCAACACTTCATTGTGTGTGGGGGGCTAGGGTTCAAACCTGTGTTTTTTTTTTTTTTTTTAAGACAGAAGCAATTTTATTTAGTTTTTCACATGGCTTTTGTTGCTCAGACACTTCGTTATGTACATGGTGCTGGGGTTTGAACGCGTGTGTACTCGTGCATGCTAGGTAAGCGCCCTAACCACCCAGCCACCACACCAAAACCTGTGTTCTTGTGCATGCCTGGCAAGCACTGTAACCGCTGAGCCACCGCTCCAGCCTGTACACAGTATTTCTTAATATGAGCAAATGGAATAAGACTTAAAGCATGACTTGGTAGAGACAATGTTGCAAGGGTTAAGACAAAGTGGTACAAACAACAGCTTTTGGATGGTTTAACTTAACTCATATAAAACTTAGTCCAGTGGTTCTCAGTCTAACTTTGTGTTAAATTCACCTGAATTCTTTTATAAAATGGTTTAATGTAATTTATTTAATAAAAATTTCTGGAAGTAAAACCTGTGAATTTTTATTTAAACACAAAATAAAGTAAAACTAAAAGAACCCATATGCCTCTGATATGTAGCCAGGTTTGGGAATTAATGACCTACAGACTACAGATGATAGGTCATCTGCCTATCTTTCAAATAATTCTCCAGAACTGTGTCCCAATCAGGCTTTTGATAGGAAAATCCAAGCATTAGGAAGTAAACACTTCAAAGTTATTTCTTGAAAAAGATGTGAAATGTGAAAGACTTCACAGCTTATTAAAGGCAGACCCATACACTTCACAGTTCAGTGAAGCATAGGGCAGCATTCTGGACACTGGCACTAACATTTCTGCTTGGATGCCGCCATTCCATCTTCCCATGAGAGTCAGGGGTCAGGGAGAAAATTCTTGCAGGTTTTTCCAGACTCTTGTTAGACAATAGTTCTGTACTTCTCCAGAACAATGTCTGACCAAGATTCCAAAGTTCTAAAGTACAGGACACACTGGGTATTATTTGTGCTTGAAAAAGTTTCAAAACTGAAGTTACCAATTAGCAATCATGGCCATTTTGAGCTTGTGATGAAGAGGACAGATGAACTAGTTGACAAATGTACACCTACCTCTAAGCAATAAAATGAATCTCCTGTACCAAGTTATTGGTTATCAATCAAATTAATTTAGAGGACACCTGTCTCAAATAGTTAGGCTAATATAAGGAGAGTTGAATTTCTTTCCCCAGCTGCTGGAGGCCAGGACCCGGTCCAAGCAGTCATTCCCAGTTCAGGGCGCTGGGTGTTATTAGCATACAGCTGGATCCCATATTTCTATCCTCTATTGAAGACAGCATGCATTCAGACGGTCCTTCGTGGCTAAAACCTGTTCCCAAGATTTGCTATTTGATCTGTGAGGAGCCTTTCAGCCCGTATTTGGGGAGAAAACGCCAACCCCCACCAATCAGGTCGTTTTAGGCCAGCTCCTGCTGCAGCTGGCTGCAGGTCCAGGCCTCGGCCCTGAATGAGATACTGACCAGGGCGTCATGTCACTACCGTGATGTTACTGTTGAAAAGTTTTAGTTTTGCGTAACACGTGGCTGCTTCTCTGAGCTCTGAGTCAGGCTGCTCTCGTCCTTTCCTCAGAGGAGCTGCCCGCAGGGAGGCCTCGGACCGTGCCCAGGGCGCGTGGCGCTGTTGCGAGGCCGGGGCCTCCGGGTCAGCCCCGCGGCGGGGCGAAGGGGCTTCGCTGTGTCCCCGCGCGGCCCCCGTCCACCTCCCTGCGGCTTCTCCGCCCGCGGAAAAGTTAGTTTCTGCAGGTGCGGGAATTCCGGGCTCGGCGACAACCCACGCGAAGTGTGCGCGCATGTCCGCTGCCAGCCCGCCCGCGGCAGGGGTGAGTGGCTACCGGGGTCGCCGCGCTGGGCTGGTGCCACCGGAGGGAGCGTGCGTCCCGGGCGGGGGCCGACCCGGGCCGTTGCTATGGCAACGCGCGGGGCAAACGGGCCTCTGGGCCTCCGGCTGCCGCTCCACTGGCGGCCCCCGCTGCGGAGGAACCGGACCCAGGTCCGCGGACCCCTCAGGGTCTCCCGGGGCTGAGCGGTTGGGACCCCGTTTTACCCAGGTCCGGTGTTCGGGTGCGGGCCCTGGCTTCCCCGTTCACCTCCACCTTTTCACCTCCACCCTGCCTGGGGACGCGAACCTCACATAGGGTAAGTGTGTGGGCGGAGAAACGCAGCCCTACAGGTTCTGACCTGGGCTTGCTTTCCTTTTTCAGTCGCCTGGAGCCCGGCACCTGCTAGGACCTCATTATGTGGTAGCTGTTTCTTATAGTACTTAATGGAGTCCCTTGCACACAGTGGGTGTGCATAGGAGATAAGGTGCTTCTGTGGGGAGGGAACTCAGGCACTCTGCCTCCGTTTCCTAAATGCAGTTTATACTTTCTCACAAAAATATAGGCTTAAACGACACTGCACGAGAAACTGGTTTGTGAGCTACGGCATCGGCACCGCACAGTTTCTTAGGGGATATTTGCAGGTGTAGAGTGGTGAGGGACTCCTGGTCCCCATGACCAGCTGAGCAGGACCCACCTCCAGTTTTGTCTGGCCACCCAGCATTGCCAGTATCCAAGCAGGGTACTGGAGAGGGCGCCTAGGAGGAGGGTTCTGTGAACCGAACAGAAACATTCACAGGCTTTGAATCTAAGCTTTCCTCCCTTGTTCTCCAGGACTATGCCTTCAAATATTTGACATTTTAGACCATGTTTAAGTGTCTGGTGTTCCTATCTCATGGAATCTGGCTTGATAGTTTGCGAGAGGGAAATCTTGACCTCGTCCTTGGTACCTATCACTTTGTATATGTCCAGATAATCATCAATCTGTGTTCATTTTGTCTCCAGCTGAGCATCAAATCCAACTGCTTATTTCTGTCTCTACTGTCACCCTGGAGCAAGCAGCCATTATCTCTAGCCCTGTCTCCTGTGGTAGAATCCTAACTGACCTGAAGGCATTCACCCTGTCCTTTAAATATCCCATTGTGTTCTTCAAGCTGCAGTAGGAGTCACGTTTTGAAAATTAAACTTTAATTATGTTACAATCCCCCCTTTAAAATCCCTCATCTTTTCATTATCCTTAGGATAAAGGCAGAGCTAGTCACCTAAAAGTTGGGTGACCATATACTTTATGATCTAGAACAAGATAATTTTAAGGAGATGATAGTGCTATTATTTATAGCTGGACAAAAGGCTTAACCTGGGACTGTCCCTCAGGCAAACTGGCACAAATGGTTACTCTACATTGCTCTTTTTCATTTTTTTGTCACCATTTTTCGTCAGAGCCTTTGGATATTATCTTCTCTGTGCTGAGTTTGCTCTGCCCTCTTCCCTTTAGTTAACTCCTATGCATCCTGTATAGCTGAAGTAAAATGTTTCTCAGGAAACCGCCTCTGACAATTTTGTCTAGGACAAACTTCCTTAATATAGGCTCTTCTGATAGCACTTATCTCTCTCCTTTGTAACCTTTATCATAATTGCAATTTAAAATTTGTCCACATGTCTGGCACTTGGTATATACTTAAATGTTTGAATTAATAGCTTTTTCCCATGTCATTGAATAGTTTTTGAAATTATCATGTAGTGTTTAGGAGCATAGACTCTAGAGGCAAATGGATTACTTAGATTCAAATTCCAACTTAAGCACAATTCCTTATCTGAAATTTGGGGTCCAGTTGATTTTTTTCAGCTTATAGGATGATAACATGGTATAGATAACTATCAATTTTAGTGAGGTCTGGTGTAGTACCCTGTATGTTATGAAACACAATTAACTTTTCTTTAGTAAAGCGAATCTACTCTAAATATGATAGAGATGATATATAGTTTCACACAGTTAGGTCAGGATTTGCCAACATATGAACTTGCCATAAATTTATGAAAACAGTGTTTTCATAGCTTTTTGGAATTTTAGCTAAAGATGTCAGAGTCTGTTTCAGAGTAACCATGAGCTAATCACCTCTGTGCCTCAGATTTCTCATCTGTAAGATAAATTTTTCTTTTCCCTTTGGCACTGGAGTGGAACCCAGGGGCACTTTACCATCAAGCTATATCCCCAGCTCTTTTTGTTTTTTAATTTGAGACAGGTCTTGCTAAGTTGCCCAGGCTAAACTTGAACTTGTGATTTTCCTGCCTTAGCCTCCCAAGTAGCTAGGATTACAGGCATGTGCCATCATTGTGTTCTGTTAAGTAGCAAATGAGTTAATACATGTGAACTATTTAGGACAGTCAATGGTCCCTAGTTAGTACTATGTAAGGTTCAGCTCTTATGTCATTTTTTTTTAAAGAGAGAGGGACAGTGAGAGAGAGAGAGAAAGAGAGAGAGAATCAATTTTATGTAGTTTTTCATCTGGTTTTTGTTGCTGCAACACTTAGTTGTGTTACGTGGTGCTGGAGTTCGTGTGGCACATGCCAGGCAGGTGCCCTAACTGCTGAGCCACCACTCCAGCAGTTATGTCATTTTTATTAGCTCCATAATAATTCACACTGTGAATGAAACAATTTATTTGCTCTTTACTTATTGTTGGGTATTTATACTTGAAGTATCAAATGTAGTGATAAATATTTTTATACTTACACATTTCATTACATTTTTGATAACTTAAGATTAATTACCCAAAATGAAATCACAGAGCCAAAGGACAGGAATATTAATTCTCTTGAACCATTGCCATACTTTTCTTTAGAAAGATACAGTTTACAATCCCACCATCAGTTTTATGATGCTGATATTAACATTTATTTTTTAAGCATATTCGCTACTTTCACAGATAGCACATGTTTCTCCTTTAACTCTATTATTATTGCATTTCAGTCTTAAGAACTCCTTATTGGGCTGGAGCAGTGGCTCAGGGGTTATTGTGCTTGCCTTGAAAGTGCAAGGACCTGGGTTCAAGCCCCAGCATCATATACACGACTAAGTGTTGGAGCAATGAAAAACTAAATAAAATTGATTCTCTCTTTCTCTCTCTCACTGTCCCTCTCTCTCTCTCTTTTAAAAAAGTATCTGTGAGCATACATTCTCTCCATTTCTCTTCTTCCCCCATATTATTAAAAAAAGAACTCCTTATTGTTAGTCATTAGATATTTCTTTTCTCTGAGTTGCCTGTACAAGCTTTTGGATGGTTTTTCTATTTGAATCTCAGTTTTAAAAATATTTCTATATTAAATTAACACATAATAATTGTACATATTTATGTGGTACAGTGTGCCATTTCAATACATGTATACAATGTGTAATGATTATATCAGGGTAATTGATGTATCTGTCACCTCAGGCATATACCATTTCTTTGTATTGGGGACATTGAAAATCCTATTGTCAAATATATTTAAAAAGAATAAGAGGTAATAGGCAGGGAGGAGAAGAAGAAATGTTGGGACTGAGTTAAAACAAGGTACACTCCAAGCATTTATAAGTATGTCACTGTATGTACTATTGTCATGTACATAAAAAATGTTCTTCATAGGTATAAGAATTATGTCACTATACTTGGGTATTTTAGGAAAAATAAATGACCCAGAAAGAGAGGCAAGGGACCATAGGATGGGAGGAGAGAGGTGCAGGGACTGTTGGGGGGGTATTGACCAAATTGTATTGCTGTATTGTATTGCTGTCTAGGAATATGTGACAGCAAATCCCATGATTATGTGCAAGTATAATGCACCAATAAAAAAATAAGAAAAATCCTTTTTACTAGCAATTTTGAAACATTCAATTAACTTATCAACATAATTATACTACCGGGCTATAGAATATTAGAAGTTATTCCTGTTATCCAGTTGCACCCCCTGTACCCATTCACCATCCTTTCTCAGTTTTTTCTTATCAATTATTTGATTTGTGCCTCTCCATCCCAGGTAAGAAGCAGTATGCTGGGGGTTGGCTGTAATTAGTTGGATAAGGTATCCCTGGAGCCAGGGGCAGGTTGTTACTTACCTGAAGGCTACTGAGTAAGGTACAAAACAGTGTTTCAGAGTCTGGGTTTTGGGGAAAACCTGAAATCTAGACCAGGCTGACTTCCTGCTTATCTGAACCTTTATTCAAACATGGCTTGGATGAAAGAGGAATCCAGGTAGGAGGCAGAGGGCTAAGACAGATGATGAGAGGCTCAAAGCTGGGAATGAGAAGCTAAAACCTCTTTTCTGTAGGGACATTCTACATTCTTTGAAGAATGTTTTATATTAGTGCATTATAATTATATATAATAGTGTGATTCATTGTGACATATTTATATATGCATATAATATCATTTGCTCCAACTCATTGCACATTTTTTTTT
>PVKS010001312.1:0-60206 GCA_004027875.1 Aplodontia rufa
GATCCCTGGGCAGTATAGGCAATCCCTGTGTGTGGGGGGATGTGTGTTTTCTTTCATTAATGAGGACTGAACCCAGGGGTATTCCACCACTGAGCTACATCCCCAGTTCTATCTATTTTTTGAGATAGGATCTTGATAAGTTGTCTGGCTGGCCTTAAATCTGTGATCCTCCTGCCATTGCCTACTGAGTCAATGGGATTACAGGTGTGTGCCACCACCATGCTGGGTCCTGGTTTATCTTTTAACTTTCAAAAGAGGAGTAAAGTTGGCTTTAGTCTGTCCTTTGAGACTCCAGGTCATGTCCAAGGCAGGAAGTTGCAATGCAGGAGTAGTCCAAGGAGCCAGTAAGTCAGGAAGTAACCTAGGATGTATCGTGTGACTAGAGAGCAGGCTTTCCAGTTGCACAAAAGTTCCACGATAGAATTTCTAGGGATCTTTTGTCCTGGTGCACAGTTTTCCACAAGAGGCTTCCCAGGCACTTTCTCTAGGGATCTCAACAGTGGCTCTTGATCCTGAAGCAAGTGAGCTGGAAACCAGTACACAACAGGAGTGGAGGAACCCAAAAATCTGGTGAGAACCTGGAAATCAATAGCAGGGGGAAACCACATAATTACTGGAATGTCACTGACTCTAGCTTGACCAGTGTATGTGTGTGGTGGGGGTTTCTCTGCTGCTGGGAGATTGCCTGTGCTGCCCAGTGACTAGAAATGCATTACACTGGAAAGCAATTACAGAGAATGGAGGAACTGTCTTATAAAAAGACACATGTGACACCTCCCCGGCAATCTCCATGTTACAAATATCCATACCTTCAGACTAAATTACCACAATACTGAACTCTAAGGGGTCTAATTTTAGGCCAGAGACTCAATTTTTATACTCTGGTCTGTGACTTGGGGTGAGAAAATCTGAAGAGGCTCCCTTATCTTACAGGGATGGCAAAAAGAGAGAAGGGGGCAAGGAATCCTGTGATTCAAACGTCCTCCCTTATGGAAGTTCAGAGCCAGATTTCCAAATGGACATCCGCACCCACCCTGGAAACTCTGAGTGTGACCGGGACTCATTCTACAAGTTAATTCAGTCACAAGCACAGAAAGCTACTTTCTGTTTCCCCTGTGCTTCTCATCCACACAGTTGAGAGAACTTCACTAACAGCCAATACATGCCTCCAAGAGGCAGGCGCTGCTGAGGGAGAGGTCAGCATGGGGACAACAGACTTCCTCAGGGGATGTTGAAACTGGGGCCACAGTCAAGAATGAAAAATTGGATGTGAGATCAAACCCCTCCTAATCCTTCTGTATTGTCACCCCCACTCCAAACACTGGAGTACCTGAGCTCAGAGTACCTCCAGAAACCAAGATGTGGTTGCCTGGGTATGAGGGGAAGTTCCCCAGGGTATCTTCAGGGCTTATTCCTACACTTCAGTTGAAATGCATCTTTTAAAACTCTCATGTCTTTGCACATGCTCTCTCATGTGCCCAGAGTATTCCTCCTCTGTTTCTTTAAAAAAAAAAAAAAAAAAAAAAAAAAATCCCTTGTTATTCTTCAGGACCCTGGTTAAATACATCTTCCTCAACTCCTTTGGTGAGTTAGCTACTTCTTTTTATTTGCTTTCACAATAATTTGTTTTTTGTAATTTCAAAATAGCCCATTTCCATCTCACTGTACTATAATTTTATCTGTTCAATGTCTGTCTCCCCTATTTGTACCATGAGAGTCACTAAGAAAGTAATTTTACTCTTGTTTCATCCTCAGAGGTCTGACCTAGGGTCTTGTGCAGACAAAACTCCCAAATATTTTTTTTCTTTCTTCTAAAGAGACAGGGAGGGAGGGAGAAAAAGAAAGAGAGGGAAGGAGGGAGGGAGGGAGAGAATATACTTTAGTTTTTCATCTGACCTTTGTTTCTTACATACATACTTAGCTATGTATGTGGTGCTGGGGTTTGAACCCAGGTCCTCATGCATGCCAGGTACCTACTCCAACCACTGAGCCACGGCTTCAGCCCCCCAAATGTTGTGGATTGAATAAATTAGGTACTGGTCACTCAAGTGGGAGAAGTTAGCTTATCTCTCCTATCCTTGGGATTTTACCTGTATTCACATCCTCGTCCCAGACAGGAATCCACCTCACCTGAACATGCATGCACAGACCTCCAAACAGCAGCAGCACCGCAGCATGGACCAGGTACACAAACACCTGTGGACTGAGGAAGCCAGGATCAGGCTTCTCTAGGGTCTTATTGTTCTTGTTCCTTTGAAGCCCAAGGGTGAGGCAGAGCCAAGGGTGGGTGGTCACATATGTCCAAGTTGCCCAGGCAACCAATACAGCCACTGGTGCAGCCAGTAGAAAATTGGGCACTTGCCTAAGTTCATAGTATCTCAAAAAGCCAACATTCCAGTATACATCTTGGATATAGTTATATATTAGAGGAAGGTTCCAGGAGCACCATGGCGGCTTATTTTCCTCTGCAATCCGGTAGCCTTTGTCCACAGCTAACTGCACCAAGGGCTCAGGAATGGAGTGGGCTGAGCCTGGCACACAGAACTGGATGTAGGCATAATACTGAAAGAGGGCAAAGGGAAGGCCGAGTGTGAGCACTGACAGGCACACAGAAGCCAGCAGCTTACAGAGCTGTTTGAGGGGGTTCAGCACCATAAGAGAAGAGAAAAAGCCTCGGCACTGAGTATGCAGGAGGAAGCCGACACTGACCAGCCCATTGGAGCGCACTCCAGCGGCAAGAGCAAAGAGGAGCCCACTAGTCCAGCATCGGCCCCTCTCCAGCTGCCCCATGGCACTGAACGTCAGGAGGGCAAACAAAGCTTCGGAGTAACCAGCTGCCAAGAAAACATTGGCGGGGCTGAGGCAGAAGAGCAGTGCTGCGTAAAAGGCCTGGCGGGGACAGCGCAAAACCACACAGCTCAGGTCATGAAGTACAACTGTGGCCAGCACAGAGAACAAGGAGTTGAGTGATGCTACTGAAATAAGCAGGCAACTCCGCTGGCTCAGAAGCCCCCTCAAGGGTCTTAATAGTTCAGTCCCCACCAACAGGGCCAAGGGGAAACCAGGGAAGAAGGCAAAGTTATGCTCATAGAGGTAGCCATGCTCAGCAATGAACAAGAAGTGTTCAGCATCCCAGCGAGAGAGGCCACCCAGAAGACCTTCCACAAGCTGGTCCAAAGAGCCTGAGGGGGCTAGACGGGGAGGAGAAAAGGCTTCTGCATGGTGATCTGGGATGATGGCATTGAAGAAGGCCTGTGGGATGAAGGAGAACCAGGATTTCAGTTGAGTAAATGGAAAAGTATTACCACTTAACACAATGAGTAAGAACAGTCTTGGGGGGAGGGAATCAGGAGCTCAGCTTTGGACTAGTCACATCTATAAGTTGGACACTGTAGTACAAAAGTCAATGAGGTATGAGATGTATGAATATGCAGGTGAGAAGGGAGATCAGGGCTAAAGATATAAATTGGAGACAAAAGTGCATGGATGGTATTTACAGGTGTGAGTCTGAAGGAGATCACCTTGGGGGAAAGAACAGATACAGAAGAGATCTGATGACAGAGCCCTGGGCACATTTAGAGGCTACAAAGAGGGCAAGGATCCAGCAGCAAGATAAAAAAGGAACAGTCAAGGGGGAAACACAAGAGAGCAGATATCTCAGAACCAAATGAAGGCCAGGGATGGTGTGTGTAATCCTAGGGACTCAGGAGGCTGCGACAGGATGATTACAAGTTCAAGGCCAGCAGCAGCCACTTAGTGAGACTCTGGCTCAAAATGAAAAATAAAAAGGACTAGGGATGGCTGGGTATGGTGGTATAAGACTATAATCTCTGTGGCTCAGGAGGTTGAGGCAGGAGGATCACAAGTTTGAGGCCAGCCTTAGCATCTTTTTTTTTTTTTTTTTTTTTTAAGAGGGACAGAGACACAGAGAGAGAGAGAGAAAGAAAGAAAGAGAAAATCAATTTTATTTAGTTTGTCACGTAGCTTTCGTTGCTCCAAGATTTCATGGTGTATGTGGTGCTGCGGTTCAAACTCGCACACTTGTGCATGCTGGGCTGCCGAGCCACCACTCCAGCCCCCAGCCTCAGCATCTTAAGGAGGTCCTAAGCAACTCAGCAAGACCTTGACTCAAACAAAAAAGGGTCACTGGAACAGTGGCTCAGTGTTTTAGCGCTTGCCTGGCATGTGCAAGGACGCAGATTCGAAACCCCAGCACCATGTACACAACGTGAAAAACTAAAGTTGATTCTGTCTCTCTCTTACTGTCCCTCTAACTCTTAAAAAAAAAAAAACAACAAAAAACAAAAAAGGGATGGGGACAGGAAAAAAAGCGAAGCATGAATGGGAGTGAGAAACTGTCAAATAATTCTGTTAATAAACTTAGCCATTCTAGTTATAGAATAGTGATGTCTCACTGTAGATTTAACAGAGTTTTCTTTTTTTTTTTAAAGGTGACACTTTTTTTTTTTTTAAGAGAGAAGGACAGTGAGAAAGACAGAGAAAGAGAGAAACAACTTTATTTAGTTTCCACATGGCCTTAGATGCTCCAACACTTAGTTGTGTATGTGGTGCGAGGGTTTGAACCCGGGTCCTCATGCTTGCCAGGCAAGCACCGAAACCTCTGAGCCACTGCTCCAGCCCCTAACATAGAGTTTTCTAATGATTAAAGATGCTCTGTCTAATACTTTTTTAGAGATGTTTCGGGAAGGGGAAGAGAGGGTTTAAGGGTGGATAATTAGGGGGGCACTCTTGGGGGTAAGACTAATCTTCAGAATCTATATACATTTTATATTATTTTTGTTAAAAACTTGTATGATTGTTGAATAAATAAATTTCTCAATTAAAAAAGAAAATAAACTAGAACATTAAAAAAATAATAATTGTTAAATACTACTGATAGGTCAAGTAAGATGGGGACTGAAAACTGACCTTCAGTAGTCAGATATAGGTGAGCTAGATTCAGCAATGTGAAGGTCACTGATGACTTTGACTAGAGCTTTTTAAATGGAATAAAGGACAGAGAAGGCTGCATAAACTGGATGCAATAAAGAGGAGGATGGCCGGAGCAGTGACTCAGTGCTTGCCTGGTATGTGGAAATGACCTGGGTTCAAACCCCAGCACCACATACACAACTAAGTGTCGGAGAAACTAAAACCAGATGCAAGAATAAATAAGATGATTCTCTCTTCCTCTCGCTCTCCATTTTTTTAAAGAGAGAGGGACAGCTAGAGAAAGAATCAACTTTAGTTTTTCATTGCTCTGACCCTTAGTTGTGTCTGTGGTGCTAGGGTTTGAACCTGTGTCCTCACACATGCCAGGCAAGCACCATAACTGTGGAGCCACTGCTCTAGCCCCTCTTTTCCTCTCTCTTAAAAAAAAAAAAAGGAAAAGGGAAATTGGAATCAGTACACATAATCAATATTTTATATTTTGAGGTATTTTGCTATAAAGAGGAGGAGAGAAAGGAAGTAGGAGTATGGCAATGTGGAATCAAGAGAAAAAATTTTTTTGGTGGTTGAATTAAGATTTGGAGATGAGGGGCTGCAGTAGTGGCTCAGCGGTTATTGAGCTTGCCTGGCATGCATGAAGAAGCGGGTTTGAACCCCAGCACCACGTACAACTGTCAGAGCAACAAAAGCCACATGAAAAACTAAATAAAATTGATTCTCTCTCACTGTCCCTCTATAAAAAAAAAGATTTGGAGATAAATGGTTGCATACCACTGGTGACAATTGAGTGAAAAGGAAACCACTGAGTTTGTAGAAGAGGGGAGAATGGCTGGGCAGGCAAAAGCAGATGGAATCTGTTAGACAGGTGGAAGAACTAGCCTCAGACAAGAGGAAAGACATAGGCAGCCTGATGGAAATGGTAGAAGCAGGTGCGAGGTCTCTTCTGATGCCTTCCATTTTCTGAGTTTTCATTCAGGAAAGGAAGTTATCAATTCAAAGTATTGGGGAGAAGTTGTTAGAGATGTGATGAAAATGGAAAATAAGTTGCCTACGATCCTGGTTCTCAAGATGGGCTGTACGCTGGAATCACCTACGGAGTTTGAAAAAAATATTGATGCTTGAGGTCCCTCCTTCAGATTTAATGGTTTAAATAGTATTAGGAACAATATTGGCCCCAGATTTTTTTTTTTTTTGTCTTATCTCCCAGGTGATTCTGATGCACAGAATTTTTTGAAAGAATGGGCTAATAAAATATGTCAAGATTGTTAGGTGGCACTAATGACTCGACTGAATTAGTAACCTTGTATTTCACAAAAGACTAAGTGCGCGCCTATAATCCCAGTGACTCTCAGGAGGCTGAGGCTGGAGGATCTCAAATTCAAAGACAGCCTAAGCAACTTAGTGAGACCTTGTCTCAGAATAAAAAATAAAACCAGCTTAGGAGCCTCAGAGAGAATGATGCTGATGATAAAAAGGCACACATAATCATGTTAATGTAATATCTCTAGGGTGTTAAAACATATTCAACATCTTTATAATCAAATTTTAGAAGGCTTTTATAGCATTAATCTAAGCATTGCTTTCAGACAGATTGAATAAAGTTTTGGTAACAAAAAAAAACATATTCAACATCATTCACTCATTTATGAACATATATTAAGGACCTACTAGGCACTGGGCACTGTGCTAGACACTAAATTAATATATATGTGAAATTTGATTAAAGTATGCATCAAGGAAAGACTTGGGGGAAAGAGAGTTGCAAAAGAGCAAATGCACTTATATGTGGGTAAAGTAGCAAGGGGGAACACCTGGGGGAAAGAGAAGGTGCCATTACTGACAAATGTACACACACTGATGGTTTCAGGACTTGCATAGTGACACGGCACCTCTCTCCCATTCAACTGATTAATATACTGTTCAGTGTATTAATGGGCAATGAGCTGTTACACACTAAAAGAACCTCTCTCTGTTGGAAACACCATAAGATACAGTCATTGGAAAGACCACTACCTTGGGAGGTAGGAAACCTGGGGTCTATCTCTGGCCCTTCTCTGTAGCTTTGGGGAAGTCATTTAACCTTTCTAGATTTCTGCTGCTTCATGTATAAAACAGGGAATTAGTATCATTTCTAAAATTCCTGCTGACTTTTCAGCTATAAAGGCTATGCCTGTATGGTTCTAAACACATGGAAGGATACACCAGGGAGGTAGAAAGGATAAGGGGTCTATTTGTACATGGCCCAGTCATGTAACAACAGCATGTTCAGGACAAGAATCAGAGACTGACCTGCAACATTAAAGTCAGGACACGGCAGCTGACCGCAAACCTCAGCACCTCTTTCTGGGATGGGTCCAGGTTCCACATCATCTCACCACCAGGAATCCAGGTGCGTTGCCACCAGGACGGAGTTTCCTCAGGTTTCTAAACTCCAAGAAAGAAAATGTCACACATGTGCCAAAAGCAAATGTTTAAAACATTCTTCATTATAACTATGGCAAACTTAGCCACCTAACTTCCCAGAGAGAAGAGAATCTTGAAGGCAGATAGGACCACTGGGTGTCACTCTGAAGCAATGTATTTTTGTCAGACAACTTCTACAAATGTAAATATGAAGCTGGAAAGCTAAGCTCACAGAAAATCTTTAAAAGTCTGTTGAGCTAGGTGTGGTGGTCCACACCTATAATCCCAGAGACTTGGGAGGCTAAAGCAGGAGGATTGCAAGTTCAAAGCCAGCCTCAACAACTTAGTGAAACCCTGTTTCAAAATATAAAAATTTATAAAACTATAAAAAGGGCTGGGAATGTGGCTCAGTGGTAAAGTGCCCCTGGGTTTAATTCTCAGTACCAAAAAAAAAAAAAAAAGCCTGTTGAAGGTGTGCACAGTGGCAAGTGCTTGTAATCCCAGCTACTCAGGAGGTTGAGGCAAGAAGATCAGAAGTTCAAGGCGAGCCTGGACAATTTAGCAAGCCCCTATCTCCCAATAAAATTTAAAAAATTGGGGGTGTAGCTCAGTAGTAGGGCACTTAGCCAGCAAGCAAAAGGCCCTGAGTATGATCTCTAGTATTGGGCAGCAAGGCAGCGGGGTAGGGGTGGGGAGGAGGGCGGTGAGTAGGGGAGAAGTCTGTTGAATGTTCTTACACAGCAACTAAAGATCTGAGTTTAAGTCCTGACTCTTGTCAATTGCAAGTTCTCATTTAGTCCCTCTGAGCCTCAGTTCTTTATGTATAAAATGGCATGAGTACCGTTCTTGTCTGTCACAAAACTGTCATGATGGTGCAATGGACTACCACGTGAAGTACTATACATATCTATGTTGTGGTTGCTATTATTTGATGTGTGTCCTTTCCCTCTTGCCCAGAATAATAAACTAGCTCCTAAACCAGAGTCCCAAATGTGGGGCACAGAACCATACTGGAAGACCATAATAACTACACATGCCAACTTAGCTTTCTGATGTGTGTTCCGCTGGTCTGTTAAATTAAGTGGAGAAGGAAAAGAAAACCACCACTCAGCAGGACTTCAGCTAGCTCCCATTGCTAAAACAAACTTAGGGTGAAAACAGTCTACTCCTAGGGATGGAGAAAACTGTTATTTCCCATCTCTTTTTTTGGAGTGGCAGCAATGGATAAACAATCCAAAGCCATTCTGAGGTAAGGAATGCATTCGCTGACATTTTTTACAATTCCATAGGCAAAGTAGCAATGGCTCCTACAGAACTTTCAAACACCAGCCTGGGAAATCAGAAGAGAGAGCAAGAAAACACCAGAAAAGCTTATCAATCTGGGGTGCAGAACTATGTCTAGTTAAAAGCATTAAAGTGCAGATATCTAAGAAGGAGGGCTGGGCTAGAAGACTCTTCTTCCTTTTAGCTGGCAAAAACTGATCAAAACTTTAGGTTTCAATTAGTTTTGGAATTCTGATTCTAATTTGATGTTCTGTGCCCTCACTGCCCTCTGCCTTGTCATCTTTACTGTTTTTGTCTATTAAGGCTGTTTGCGAGGACATGCTTCATATCACAACTATATTTCAGGACCTAGCATACAAACAGGGCTATAAGGCTGTGTTCTGAATGAGCAGAAGTGGTAGGGACAGGGTATGGAACCACCAGTTCGTTGACTCGAGATATAAAACCACTGCTCCAAGTACTCCTCCTTTCATGTCTCATGTTAAGAGTCATACGACAAAGTCACAGTAAAATAAAATTTCTCCAGAAAGGGAGCAAATTTGGTCAATAGCAACAGTACTCATTTTTGGCACAAGGGGGCGCCTGCTGCTTACTTCATCAACAGGCTAGCAGGAAGGGAGGGGCCCCCAACTCTACATCGTTTTCTCATGAAAATTCAGAATTAGAGGTAAGTTTCTGAAAACCCCAGAGATCAGCGATACCTGTGAATTTACCCAGTATCTTCAACATCTCACTCGCCGAATGGAAAGAAATCACGGATACAGGCACAACCCAACCTCACACTGCTGCTCCCCTATCCTAGGGTGAGTTCACTTTCTCATCCTTGGCTTCCCACCCACATGCAGAAGAGAAGTTGCAAACAAAAAAGCACTTAACCCACCTCTGCCTCTTGACCAGACTTGCATTCTTCCTTTCCTCCTTTCAGAGTCAAGTCTGGCCTCTGCGACCACAGGAGATTTGTAGCCCACAGTAAGTTTACAGATAAACCAAGTAAAAGCAAAAGAAAGCCAGTCAATTCTCCCTCTCGGCTATTTGCGAACCTCACTTTCCAAATCACCGACTGACTCTCTTCACTGCCAGGGAGCTCACGAATCAACTAGTTTCGCTCTTTATTTTCCCGTGAGATAAACAGGCTCCGGAGATCTCATGAGGCACTGTGAGGCCAATATAATTACCATCGCCATTTTATGGATGTGGAAACTGAGGCTCTCTGGGGCCAAATGACACACCCAAGACTACTTAAAAAGAGTCTCATGTTCTCTGCTCCTTAAGCCACATCCCCAAAGGTTACGTGCTCTTTCCCAGGACCATAACCCAGGTCCCCAACGCCCGGCCCAGTCCTTCCTCTAAGGATAAGAGCTCTTGCCGGGACGCGTAGGGTAGTAGGTCTGGGAACTTGAGAGCGTCTGGGTAAGACTAACATCCACGGTGGGGTCAAGTCGCTCCGACCCAGGATCAAGGCCTAAAGCCTCGCAGGCCGTCCCGAGCCAGGAGCCGCCTTCTGGCAGCCCCGCCGCGTCCGGCATCCACCCTCACCCCGAACGAGCCTCGGCCCAGGGGGTACTCCCGAGGGAGCCCGCGAAGTCGGGACCGGCAACTCAGCCGGACGCAAGCGAGGGCGGGAGGCCGTAAAGGAAGAGGCGGCGCCGGACGTCCCTAAAGGCGGAGAGCTCCACGCTTCTCGGCAGCCTCCGCCTCATTTCTCTGGGCTCGAGTTGGACAGCTTCCCTCCCCCTCAGAACTCCAGCGCTCCGGAGCTGGCGCCCGAGCCCTCCGCGCCCGCCCGTCCCGGCCTCCCCCTCCGGGCCGACCCACAACACCTCCATCCGGGGCCCGCGCGGCCCGCGCCTGCGCGCTGGCTCCGCCGACGGCGGCCCCGCCCCGCTCCTGCCCGGACTCGGAGCGGCCCCGCCTCCGTCCGAGGCGGCCATGTTGACTCCGGGCGAGCGGGGCGGGGACCAGGGCTGCCCCTCGGCTGGGCGCTGCACCTTCCCGCCTCGGTGTGACACCTGAGGAGTGGTCTCGCGCCCTCCCCCGCCTGCGGTCGCCGCGCCGGGGCTGCCGTCTCAGTCCTGCCCCACTTCCACCCGCGAGCGCTCCCCGAGTTCCCCGTGTGGGCGGAGGCTCGCGTAGTTCGGGACTGCCCCGCGACCTCTTCAGAGAAGCCGGAGCCGCGCTTTCCCTGCCGTCTGGCGGCGACGGCTCCGCACAGGGCTTGGCACAGAATACGCATGCTGTAATCGTCAAGCAAGAGCCGTCTTGGGGTTTCTGTGGCTAGCAGCGGCGCCCCCGTCCTGGGCGTGAAGAAAGTGGGGGATCCCCCTGACTTTCCCCTCCTGGCCACCCGCGACCTCTGCCCCCAGCCCCACCTGGGGCGGCTGAGGAGGAGCGGGGAGCCTCGGAGCACACCCCAGGGCTCCTTCCTCCTCCCTCCCTCAGGTTCTCTCCCGGGAAGTGGAGCCAGAAAGAGGGGAAAAAGCAAGCTCAAACCAGCCGTCTGCTGGGGGGAGCGAGCAGCGGCTGGTCCCCCTGCGGCGGAAACTGTTAGAACAACTTTGCCCCCTCCTTAAAGGAAACAGATAATAAATCGTCCTCCGTTGGTGGATTTCTAGTTTCTCAGGATTCCGAAGCCTTCTGCGGTTTCAGTTATCTGCCCTCCACACGAAGCCAGGGCCCGGTTAGCCTCTGGCCGCAGCCCGGCCGAGGGAGGGGTTTATCTTCTCCCGCAGCCACTAGTGCGGGTGGGAACAAAGACACGCCGGCTATCTCTCCAGGCGTGGGTGCTGTGGAGACCCAGGACTGCATCTGCTGATTCTTTATAACTCACTTCAGGCCCTAAACGGCCTAAATTCCAAGACCTAAACTGCCCCTGATATTTGTTGTGTGTTAGGTGCATAAAGTACAGGGTACATTTCAGTGCTTGTGTCGGGGAGAAGGGGTCAAAAATGGAGTTGACCAGACCCTTCCCCCAGGTTTTTCAGTGGCACTCATTTGTTCTCACTCCAGAGGCCTGTGCGAGAAATGGCAAAGCCTCGGGGCACTCTTGTGACTGGGGCCCAAGGTTGTGACTTGAATCTCTAGAAGCCCAGTGAGGCTCCAAGCAGCACTCTTGTTCCTAAGGACAAAACTGAGAAATGAACCGTCCTTGCTTTGTGAATTCACGAGGGCTAAAAAGACATGCATTCTCAGGGTTCCCTCTGTTCACACCAAATTTTCTCAAAAAAAAATCTTTGTAAAAAGGCAAGAGGTCTCTTGTGACAACTCGCAATGTTTTCTAAGGGCTGAACTGTCGCCCTTTAGAGGTAAAACTTTGGTCCAGATCTTCAGCTCTACTTTCCTGCAATTTCTCCTTCCTTACCTTCTCTGCTACCCAACCCCCTCCTCTTCCGCTCTGTTTCCTGTTTCATTTTCTGGCTCCTGCTCCTGCAGGAAAACAAGGAAGCTGAATCTTGTGCTCGCAAAGCCTGGCTCCCTGGCTCTTCAAATTAGAAGGCAGCTAGGTGGAATGGGAGGGGGTTCTGTGGCTCCAAAGCTGTGTGTGAGCTAGAGGTGAAGGAGGCAGCTCTTTTCAGTCTGCTTTTTGAGTCTGCAGCTAAAATGGAGCCTGCATCAAACATTGGGAGCCAGCTGAGCTACCAGAACTGTGGAAATCAAGTGAGACAGCCATATCCCAGAGCCACTTCCATTAAGAAGCAAACATCTGGGGCTGGAGGGGTGGTTCAGCGGTTGGAGTGCTTCCCTGGCACGCCCAAGGACCCAGGTTCAAACCCCAGCACCACATACACAACTGTCAGAGAAACAAAGGCCAGATGAAAAAAATAAAATTGATTTTTTCTCTCTCACTCTTTCTTAAAAACAAACAACAACAACAAAAACCAGTTTCATAATACAAATCCCTAACCTAAACAATGTAAGAGATGCATTCACTATTTCTAGAATCCTAGACTTCAAGAGGGTTTTATTTCTGTTCCTTGAACTTCCCTGGTTTTCTGTTTTTTCCTCTGCTTGAAACATTCTACCACCAGACCACCGTTTGGTCAGCTACCACATTTGGGTCCCCTCCGGAATGTCAGCTCCTCAGAAAGGTTTTCTCCGACTATCCAGCCACAACCACCACACTACTGTCATCACTGTCACTGTTTTCTTCGTGCTTCTCTAACATCACCTGCCTGTCCTGGCTGTGATTTTACTTGTTTCTCATTATCTGTTTCCCTCTTCTGGAATGTAAGCTGAATGTAATGGAAAAGCAGGGGCCTCATTCTTCAGTGTATTCCCAGTGCTCAGGACGGTCCCTTGCACGTTGTATCTTCAATAAAGGTCTGGTGAATAAGTTAGTTTGTTAAACCTGATATCTATATTTTCTGGACCAGGGAACCAAGGTTCACAAAGGGCAAGTGACTGACCTGAAGTTACACAGTGAGTGGCAGAGGTGGGACTTCCATTCAGGTCTGGAGTTTTCCAAGGCTGATTCTATCACTCCATGCTGACAGTCTTACCCAGGTTTGTTTGTTAAAGAGAGAAAGACAGTGAGAGAGAGAGACAGAATCAATTTTTATTGAGTTTTTCACATGGCTTTAGTTGCTCTGACACTTAGTTGTGTACATGGGTTGCTGGGGTTTGAACCCGTGTACTTGTGCATGCCAGGCAAGTGCCTTAACCACCGAGCCACCGTTCCAGTCCCACCCAGGTTTCTTTCTTTCCCTCTTTCTTTGATCCCCAGAACTAGGTGTCTTTATGGGCTATGCTAAGAATCTTATATAGAGCACACCAAGTCTTAATATCTCCTACCTCCTTTTTCCTCCACAAAATTCTTCTCTTACCTGACCAATTTGTTCAACAAATTGCTGGGGATGTGGCTCAGGGGTAGAATGCTTGCCTCGAGTGTGTGAAGACCTGGGTTCAATCCCCAGCTTCCCCAGCTTTGCAGTGGGAAAAAAAAAAGGCAACAATATAGGAGTGCCTACCATATGATGAGATGAAGATGCACTAATGAGCAAGAAAGACATAGTCCTTGACCTCTTGGGGATGATAACATCTACTTCAGAGGATTTATGACATTTGGCATAAAGTGCTCAATAAAGATGTGCTGTAATGTGCTGTTATAGCCAGGTGTAGTGGCACATATATGTAATCCAAACTTCTCAGGAAGGAGGCTGAGGCAGGAGGATCACAAGTTGAAGGCCAGCCTCAGCAACTTAACAAGACCCTGCCTCAACAAATTAAAAAAAGGGCTGGGAATGTAGCTCAGAGTAGAGTGCTTACATAGTATTTGTGAGGTCCTGTGTTAAATCCCCAGCACTTAAAAAAAAAAAAAAAGAAAGAAAAAAGAAAGGAGTAATGAGTGATTTTTCCCACTGCAAGTGTAGAAGAGGAAATTAGGGAGTGCTCACGGAGCACTCAACTTCCAGGAGTACCCTGACACCTCATTCCCTTCTGTAGCTATCTTGCCTTGCTTCCGCCTCCACATCTAGAGATGACCTTTGCCCAAGGCCAAGCAGGAGACAGTCTAGTGTATGTATCCATTTTAATAGCTCAGTTGCCAGACACTGAACTCTCTACAGCCACTGTTTTTATGGAATTGGAGTAGCTGACACTCATTTGGGACCTTGGCTCTGAGGCCATGCCTTTGTGGGGCATAAGTGAACATGCCAGCCTGTACTTCCTGGCAGGACTAATACCCATGATGACAGACAATGATGCCTTACCAGAGCTGTATGCTATCTTTTTTCTACTGTAGATAAAAGGGCGTTCAATGGTATTTTCAAAGGATGCTGGGTGACATTTACATCCATCCTGACACCGATCAGGTCTTGGACATTTACCAAAAGCCTCTATTTTGGCTTCTGCTTGAAGATGCCCATCCTTGCTAGCTCAAAGAACCTGTCCTGCCTCTAATCATGGGAGCCAAACACTGATGCTTCAAAGCCCACAGATACTTTTCACTCTTCCTTGTGTTTGCCTTTCAGTAGTTAGAAAACATTGATTCCACTGAGAGGCCTGGTGGGAAGGCCTTAGCCACTGGGGGTGGCAGTGTCTGCAAAGCAAAAGAGCCAATGAGATTGAGAGTATTGTTTAGGCTGGACTTGGCTGCTGTCCAGCTATGAAAAAAGGTTAAGGTCATTTGGGGGGTGGGGAGGGAGGAGCCTGGGAAAAGAACTACTGGCCACACCCCTGGGTTTTCTACTGGCAAGGTTCTATTTACTTCTCAAAGCAAATTACTCACAGTTCAGTGATTAGCAGTTCTCTTGGCTGGTGGTAACTTCAGTCAGAAACTGGAGACCAGGCTAGGCTCTCCCTGCATTGCAAGACAAGAGATGAAAGGAACCCAGGAAACCCAACTCCTAGGTAATGCTCCACACACAGCCCAGAAATGCACTTTTTATATTAGAAAATGGAGCAAGAAACCCAGAGCAAAAACAGCCGTTAGCAATATTGCTTACCAAAATGTAGATATGAAAAGCTTCCCATTTACATGTTTCCAGAAGAGTCCTAGGGAAGAAGCATCTTGGTTGACATTTTTCTCTTTTATTCATTTCTGTCCCTGACCCTGACCCAAATATTAGTAGCCACACTTAGTTTGATGAACACTTGAAATTCTTTGGGCCATTTTATCTTACATCCAATATAATAAAAACAAACCTTGCTTGTTGCATAGCTAGATGGTTGCTGCTGGTGTTTTTCCCAGATAGTGTGGTATACTGGACCTTGCTTAGTGTGTGAACTTAGAAAAGCCTTCCTTCCCCTCTCCTCAGTCTTTTCCCTCAACTGTAGAACGGGAGCCAAAATACTGGCCTCACAGGCACAGGGATGTTGTAGGATTATTTGTGATATACTTTGTTAGGCGTTCAAGGAGGTTCTCAATAAGAAACTGGCTCATGTCTTTTGTTAAGTGTTCACAATCGCTTTGTTACCACTTCTGACTTCTCCTAAGAAACCTCTTCAACTTTTTCCCTTGTTTTGCTAAAGGGAATGAATAGGAAAGCAGTATATTGTGAAATTAAACTCATAAAAGTAACTACAGAGGCTGGAGCAATAGCTCAGAGGTTACAGCACTTGCCCGGCATGCATGAGTATGCGAGTTCGAACCCCAGCACCGCCACATACACAGCGAAGTTTTGGAGCAACAAAGGCCACATGAAAAACTAAAAATTGTTTCTCTCTCTGTCCCTCTCTCTTAATAAAAAAAGTAACTAGTCAACATCTGCAATTCCCAACTTATTTAAGTAGGTACACTATGGGCCAGGTTGTGTTTTCGGACAGGGATGGAGCAATGAAAAAAATGTCCCTGCCTGAAGTTTAGATTCCAGTGGAAGGCAAAAAGATGAGTTTAATACACAATAAAGCAGATGGTAAAGAGCTTTAAGAGGGCTGGAGCAGTGGCTCAGCCGTTCTGGTGCTTGCCTGGGATTTATGAGTACACAGGTTCAAACAAACCCCAGCACCACATACACAACAATGTCAGAGCAATGAAAGCAAAATGAAAACTAAATAAAAAATTGATTCTCACTGTCCCTCTCTCAAAAAAAAAAAAAAAAACCTTAAAAAAAAAAAGGCAGAGAAGGGGAACTAAGGTAAGGGAGCAGAGACTATTAATCTGACTGCTGTTTAAAATAAAATGACCAGGGAAAACCTCACTCACAAGACTTTTTTTCAGGGGCCAGGGGGAAATGCTGGAGATTGGACTCAGGGCCTTATGTGTGCTAAGTACATGCTGTAAACACTGAGATAGATACACTTACCCCTAGCCTCCTAACACTTCAATAAAAACCTGAAGGACTTGAGCCATCTGGTGAAACAGTGCTCCAAGTAGAGGTAAAACAAAGTACAAAGACCTCAAGGTGGAAACAGCCCTGTACAGGGGAGTGAGCGATGGGCAAGAGGACAGTGCTAGAAAGATGGTGACCAGCTAGGTAACTGAGGCCCTCATATGCCATTATTTAGGATCTGGACTTCTACCTAGAATGAGAAGCAACGAAGGTGTTTGTTCTGACTTTAAAGGGCGTCATTGCTGTATCGAGAATAAGTTCAACCAGGCAAAGCAAAAATTGGAAGGCCAACGTGGAGGGTATTTTCAGAATCCAGGAAAGATATGACAGTGTCTTGAATGACGGTGGTAGTGACTGGATTGAGGATTATTTTCTGAAGAGTGCTAACATGCTAACAGACTGATCCGGAAATGAAAGGAGTAGAGGATTTTTTCTTTAAGCCAAGTGATATAAGGTTGCCCTTGCCATTGACTAAGCAAACTATGGGGAAGCAGGTTACTGGTGGACGATGGCATTTTAGCCTGCAGAGGTTCTAATTAAATTTCCAGCAGAAATGCCAGAGCAGTCCAATACTCTAGCCAGGAGTCAGAAGAGTCAGTCTGAAGATATAAGTGATTAAGATGGAGGCTACCTATGTACAACTATAATGCACAAATAAAAAAATGTGTGGGGAAAGAAAAGATGGAGTCTACCTTCAGGTAAACAGCTGACTTGTCAAAAATTTCTAGCTGGGCTAGGTGCTTTGGAACCTAACAGCTTGGGAGTCTAAGGCAGGAGAATTGCAAATTCAAAGCCAGCCTCAGCAACTCAGTGAGTCCCTGCTTCAAAATAAAAAATTAAAAAGGCTGGGGATGTGGCTCAGTGGTTAAGCATCCCTGGGTTCAATTCCTGATACCAAAAATAAAAAAATAAAATAAAATTCTGGCCAGGTGTGGTAGCGTAAGCCTGTAATCCAAGCATCTTGGGAGGTTGAGGCAGAAGGACTACAAGTTCAAAGCTAGCCTCAGCAACTTAACAAGGTCCTCAGCAACTTAGTGAGACCCTGTCTCAAAATAAAAAATTTAAAGTCTCAGAGCAAAAAAAAAAAACAAAACAAAACAAAACAAAAAAAACCAGAAACAAAAAACTAATAGATTCTCTTTGCCAATTATTTTCTAAAATTTCTTTCTAGACTGTCATCAATTCCTTTGTTATTTAAACCCACTTTTTCAAGAGGCCAGAATACTTTTCATGCCCAAACATTCTCTTGCAGGCTTAATCATCTGAATTATTTGAGTTTTCTTAAATGTAAGACTTAACACTATTATTTTAGGAAGTACAATCCTATGTGCATTTAATCTACCTCATTTTAGGAAAACTAAATCCTAAGACCTTTAGCTCTATGATAGCAATAAAATAAATGAAACAAACTTGGTCCCCTTACATGTGTCAAAATAAAAGCTTATGAGGTGAGTTTTAAATTTGTAATAAAAAATAAAGTATTTGAATATTAAAAGAAAAAAAAAGACAACACTGTAGAAGTTAAAGTTGCACATGGGAAAGAAATGACAGAGTCCAGGACGTCGGAGAGCACTATAGGGGAGGCCTCTGAGAACAGGACTAGTACCCACCAACACATAAAAGATTAAGTTTTTAAATAGTTCGTAAACAATAAAAAGCCTCACAAAAGTCTTACCAAGATTTAATGTACATTTATTCTTAACACGTGGAACATATAGTATAAAGATTTCATACTGAATAAATGATATTCATTAAGCCAAAAAAGGAAAAAAAGGAGGAATTTACATCAAGTTTTAGCTACATTGTTGAAATACAAATATGCAGATTTTATCACTGAAAAAATCTCAATTGTGTTTCATCAGGAACTTCAACTGAACCTAGAACTTTTTCACACCTTGATTAGAAAGAAAACAAAACAAAACAAAAACCCAGAAAAAAAATAAACTATAAGTTGATTGGCTGCTGAGACAGCAAGGACTTTTTACAGAGACCTGTACAGCATCGCACCAAGAGGGGCAATGTCTGGCAAGAGATTAAATAGCTGTGTCTCGCTTTGTGCAGGTCACCAACTTGTTAACTCGTCATACTATAAAGGGGTAGCTGGGAGAGGGACCAAACTGTGGGGATCCAAGGGTATGTGCAATGTACAACGTCATATATATACACACGTGGCAGCGCAGTCGCTGCAGCTAAAGGTTAAAACCAGTTCTAAGAGGTGATCTCAGGGTTATTCATACAATCAAGGAGGAGAGAAAGAGGTCAGGGTGTTGTAGGTTCACACATGATACTTTGGGGGAAAAGCCTTTTTTTTTTTCTCCTCAACGTTTAACTAAAAACATTTTTAAAAACTACAGCTTGCTGCTGACCCAGCGTCTTCTCTCGTTTCCATGTGAGACATTATTATTACAGTATGTTTACAGTATCAGGTGTACAGTACAGTACATGAAAGGGTCTACACTCTACTGCACAGGCCTCTCCAGTGAACAGGTTCTGCTCACAACTGTGAACTTCTCGGCTCCTGCGAGATTGTGAATGTACAACGATAAACCACACACAGTTCAGCAGTCACCTTTTTTTGTCCTTCAGAGTTTTTTTTTTTTAATTTTTTCTTTTTTTTTTCTTTTTTTCTTTTTTTCCTTTTTTTTTAACCATTAAAAACAGTTATGAAATGTGGCCTCCCATTGATGCAAGGACCGGGAAAGCCATTTTTATTTTGTTTTTTTGTTTTTTTCCCCAAACTCACTGTAAACAACAGTAACTTTGGTTAAAATAAAAAAGTCTTCTATGTAGGCAGAGCTTTGTCTTTTCAAATAGGGTGGGGTCCTGAGGGGAGTAAGGTGAGGAAGGGAACAGAAGGGTGTGAAGGGCAGGGGATGGGGAGGAGGAGGAAAGAGAAGACAGGAGAGACTTTTTTCCCAGGGAGAAGCTGGACAGCACAGGGTAAACTGGATTCTGAGGTGGTTTTGCATAAATAAAGGGCAACAGTCAGTTTCTAAGTTCTCCACGCACACACACACACACGGGGGTGGGGGGGAAGTGTCCCACGGCTGTCATGACTGGCCAATCAAAAACAGTACATCACAAATGACTTGTGAAACCAATGAGTTCATCAATGGTGACACTGAGATGTCCAACAGCCGTGACTCATACAGAGTGAACTCTGAGTGGTTCTCATCCACCTTGGCCAGGGCAAGCAGCGCGCGGGCAGCCCGCCGCATCATGTCCACACTAGTTGGCTCAAAGGGTGGGTTCTGCATGTGAAGGAGGCTGGCCTGGCTCTGCTGGAACTGTGTGGCAGCAAGGCTATCCTCAAGGAAGCCCAGGAGGTTGCCAATGCTGCCCTTCTGCACTGCGATGGCACGGGCAGCCAGGCTGTCCCCCTGCGCCAGGTTGGCCAGCAGTACCACGGCCATCTCCCGGCACACTGGGTTCTTTCGGTCACTGAGGAAGCGCACCATGGTGCTATACAACTTCTCCAGGCGGCTGAAGGGGGGTGTAGCCAGGATCAGGTCCACATTGTTGTCCTGGATGCTGAGTTTGCTGAGGGTTTCTAAGACCAGTCTCTGGGGGGAGAGGACAGCATTGGGGCCCAGGGTGGAGAAAGGGTCCTGGGCTTCAGCTGAAGGGCAAACTGCCCAGTGTAGGAGTCCGTCCAGGACAGGCAGGCAAATGCTCTCGGGGTATGGGGAAAGGTCCAACTGCCCCGAGATGTTAGCGAGTGTCACCAAGGTATTTTCCCGGAGCATCTCCAAGCAGTCCCACCACCACTCCACTTTGTTGCAGCTCACCCCTTGGTCCTGTTCCTCCTCCTTCTCATAAGTTAGTGGTGCCTGCTTTCGTTCTGGGTGCTTGTGGTGCAGCAGGATCAGCTTACCCAGGATGAGCAACAGCCCTGGGTGTTTAGACATCTCAAAATCGTTGCCTGGCACAAATGACAGGCTTCGGATGGTGTTGGAGACACAGACACAGCGCTTAGCAAGGGAATCCTGCCAGTCCAGAAGGGTACACAGTGGGGTCTCATCTTTACTGTGGGGTTCATCCTCTAGGATCTTGATGTTCCGGTGGCTCTGTGCTGGATTAATGCCAAATGGAAACTTGCTGCTTTCCTTGGTAGCTTCTGTACTCTTAGCTCCCTCCTCGGTCAACGTGCTAGACCGGGTAGACAACATGTCATCCATAGTGGCTGTGATCCGTTTTTCAGGAGGGCCATCAGGTGGTGGTCCCTCTTGTTCTGCTGTCCCTGGCATACCCTCTATTGTTATGACATGTTTCCGGGAGGCTGTTGGGCAGGGCACAAGAGGCCGGGAAGGCAGCAGCTCTGTCTTGCTCTCAAAGTGAGTCTGGATATGCTCAGTGGTGTCCCCCCCACCAATCCTCCAGTGCAGCAGGCCACTATCAAACTCCTGTACACGCCCAAGCTTATCTGAGCAGTCTACCACAAATGGGTCATTCTTCTGTACGATCTTTACTGGAAGCTTGTCAAACTTACTGATTAGCCTCTCCTCACTATTCTCTGAAGTTGGCTTGTCCTTGCCCAAAAAGGCCATCTCCTCATCATTTTCAACCGCCTCTTCCTCTTCTTCTTCCTCTAGTTTAGGACCTAGAAGTTCTTCTTCTTCCTCCCCTTCCGTGGGAGCTGGACTAGACACCTTGCTGAATCTCCCAGGATCCAGAAGTGTTCTCTGTCCTGGGTCACCCACCTCATACTCCTTTAAAATGCCAAAGATCTCAATCAGGCATCGTCGGAAGTATTCCACAAGGAGCTCCAGCAACCCTGGGAGCTGAAAAAGAACAGGAAATAAATTAAGGGAGAAAAGTGGATTAAGGAGAGAATCCTTGACTCTATACAATCTTCCCTTTCCTTCTAGTCAGACACCCTCATCACGTGGGAGAGGCAGCCACTCTCTTTCCCAAAGGCTTCTGCAAGTAAATCACTCATCTCCATCTCTCCTGTACCTGGAACAAAGTTCTTCCTTTTGCCCAAATGTCACATAAATATGGCCTCAGCAGGATACAAATATGACCCACACCTCACCCCCCAGCGTACCCAACTCTCAGCCTATTTCAACCAATCTGATTTGCTTCAACAGGCCAGTTTTCTAACCACTGGTCATTTTCTTTATTCCTCTCAAACACTCTACATCCCACTGCCAAGTGGAGCCCAAGTCAAAGATTGGTGGGATATCTCCTTCTATAATGAGCTAAGTGAAGAGAGTGGTATGAACAGATGTTTCTTTGCTCTCTTCTCCAACCTTCCCAACATTCTATGAGACATGACTTACATGAGTCTTGCAGCATGGGTGGAAAAAGGCTGCAGCTCTCCAAACACTGGTCCAACCTGGTGCAAAGTAGTCCCTAACTCTAGCTTGGATCCTATATTGGTCATATACCTCTAAAAAAGGACACTAATCTCCAGTCAGATTAATCTTTGGCTCAGCAATGTAGAAAGGAAAACAATTAAGAGTTTTAGAATTAGAAAGATCTAGGCATGAGTTCTGGTCTTTTCCAAGAACTAGCTGTATGAAATGATGAAAATTTTTCAAATTTACAGGGTGCTTCTTTTCTTTCTCTCTCTCTCTTTTGTTTGTACTGGAGATTTAACACAGGGGCACTTTACCACTGAGCCATATCTCCAACCCTTTTTGTTTTTGTTTTTTTTTAAAGAGGGGTTGGAGAGAGAGAGAGAAGCCAGAAGTAATTTTTATTTAGTTTTATATGTGACTTTCATTCCTCTGACACTTTGTTGTATATAAGTGCTGGGATTTGAACATGTGTACTCGCACATGCCAGGCAAGCGCTGTAACTTCCAAGCCACTGCTTCAGCCCCTCCTTTGTTTTTTTTGAGACAGGAACTTGCTAAGTTGCTTATGGCCTCATTACATTGCTGAGGCTGGCCTTGAACTTGTGACACTCCTGTTTCTGCCTCCCAAGCTGCTGAAATTACAGGCATGTACCACCGTGCCTGGTTCTACAGGGTTGTTCTAAGATCTGAAGGGAAAATGGAAAATGTATTAAAATTTTTCTTCTTTACTTTCTCATGGGAGATAATATTATGCAATGGAAATAAAGTCAGGTTTTGGAACCAGAAAGTTTGTTGATAGCTATGTGAACCTAGGCAAGGATAAGACTAAATCTATTTATTCTTCTCTAAATGACCACAACTCCTGCCTCCGAGAGCTGTTGTGAGGATGATGTGAAACAAAATATTAAGGAGCTGGTACAAAGTGAGAGTACTTGGCTGGGTAGAGGGCTTGCCTACCATGTGCGGGTCCCTGAGTTCAATGCCCAGCGTGTGCAAGAGGGGCAATGGTGGAGTAAGAGCATAGTAAGTGGTAACTATTTGTAACAAAAGAACAACACTCTCCCAGTCAGCTCTTTGGTCCCTAGGTAGGTGCCAAGGATGACCAAAACAATGTAGGATGAGTTGGGCATGGTGGCACATGCCTATAATCCCAGCAGTTTGGGAGATTGCAGCGGGAGAACTCCAAGTTCAAAGCTAGCTTCAGCAACAGCAAGGCCCTAAGGAAATTAGCAAAACTCTGAAAACTCTGTCTCAAAATGAAAAGTAAAAAGGGGTGGGGATGTGGCTCTGTGGTTATGTCCCCTTGGGTTCAATCCTTGGTAACAAACAGTCAAAACCCAGAAAGTAGGGTGACGCAGCACTAACTTCCCAGCCACTCAGAAAATTCCAGGTGCACGCCCTGTGGAGGGCGGAGCTACAGAATCATTTTTGCAAGAAATAATGAAAAAGACAAAAATCTCTCACTCATTCTATACTCAAGGAAACTAGGATTAACAAAGTCCTTTTCTTCTCAGAGTAGAGGTAGTAAGAAAGGGAGGAAAAAAGAAGATGCTCTTCTTGCTGATAAAAAGACCACAAGTTCTTCAAGGCAGTCTTTTAGAAAGTATGGTGTCCTTACATCAATAGAACCTTTTTCTTTCCTTTTTTCCTTCCCTTTTGTGTAGAACTGAGGATTGAACCCAGGGGTACTCTACCACTAAGCTACATCCTCAACCCTTCTTATTTATTTATTTTTAAATTTTGATACAGGGCCTCACTAAATTGCTGAGCCACTTGCATTGTAATCCTCCTGTCTTAGCCTCCTGAGTCACTGGGAGTATATACAGGCCATTGGGATTATAGGAGAAACCAAAAAGTTTCACCCCAGTAAAATTCCCTTTGAAGTCAACCCTGTGTGATGGTATCAACATGATACCTTATGCAAGCTGCTACTGCCCTCAATGTCCTGGGCCCGTGATAACTGCCAACAGTAGCCAAGTACTGGCATGGAAAATATCAGAAACAGACTATTTTGTTTGAAGATGGCTTCATTCCCAGTGTCACTCAGTTATCATCTATATCAAGAAAATCCTAGGCCTTTCCAATCTTCCCCAGGAATTTGTACTCACCTGACTGAGGTTGAAGGTCATAATGCTGTTGTCATCATATAGCAGGATGTTAATGGTGTCTAATGCCCACGTGCTCTCTGCCAGGAGCCCAGACTTGAGGGACATCATTACCCGCCATGCTTCTGGGGTTCCTGAAATAAACCTTTGTGTAGTCTTTCCACCAAGCCCAGGTTGGCAGGAGGCACCCCCAGGGATGCCCCATCAATTAGGCTCCTCTGAAAAAGGCAGTTTTATGAGGGAGATGACACACACCTGTCCCTCAAGGCTTCTAAGCTCTCTAGGACATCACTGCATATCAGTGCCTTAAAGGAAAACCTGAAATCAACTTATTTCATTCTGCAAAGTTCTTTAACTCTATTTCAGACAATACTGGACCAGATTTAACCACTTTCGGAGTATAGGACAGAAGGACAATGAACAGAGTAAAACGGGGTAGACTAAACAGCTCAATCAGGGAGGCCTCCTTACCAATGTCTTTCATGGTGAGCCGCCTTCTCTGCTTCAACACAGGCTGCGTGGCTTCAACAGAGCCAGGTGGGAAGGTAATATCCCGCCGAATCATGGGGGGCTGCACAGGGGCAGGTGCTATGTGCGAGGCAGGTACCGGAGGGCCTGCCTTCTGCATTTTCATCCCAGAGTGCAGGAATGGAGACTTGCTAGGAGAGGTACGGTTCTCCATTGGCCGGGGAAGGGGAGCAGGGCTGGATACCTGAGGAATGTGATTCTGCATGCTTGGTGGGGGCTGGTAGTTGGATGGAGGGGGCCTTGTCATGGGGGGCACGGGGGCAGAGGGACCATATGGAGGCTGGCGTGTGCCATGGGAAGGCCATGGGCCTTCATGGTTGGCCCTCTGATCCGTGTGCAGCATTTCATCTGTTCGGTTGACACCATGATATGCGGGACCCTGGGGGGCAGAGCCCGTGCTCTGCCTGTTGGCATAATTATAGGTCATGTCATTACGGCCCTGCCACATGGTGCCTTGCTGAGCAACCTCAGCTGATGCCTGTATGGGGCCACCCATCATTTGCGGTGGCATGTTCTGCTGGGCATTGGAGCCAGGGGGTGCAGAGACTCGGTCTCGGCCAAACTGGAATGGAAACTGGTTCTGGGGGCCGCCTGCTGGTCGGCGTTCAGTAGCAGCAGTGGCGGTAGCAGGATAGGCATTGCCATACTGGTTGTACACATCTTGCTGAGGGGAAGGCTGGGCAGCTTGTTGCTGGCTGGCAGATTGCGACTGGGCTGGGGGCAACTGCTGCTGCTGAGGCTGCCCCTGCCCAGTGCTGTATGGCACGCTGTACATCTCTCCTTCATGCCGCTTGGCAGGAGGGCCATATGTGCCATCCATTGGCCGCTTATAATTCTAAAACAGAGATAAGAGAGGAGATTAATAATCTGCATTCAAGGACCCCCAAATGCATAGTTGCCAAGATGGCTACAACCAGACACTTGCTTGGTCCTCTTCTGCCCTTCTGGAAGAGAGGACACAGACTCTAAGAGAACAAAGGAATTACTATTACAAATTATCTTTTGAAGTTGTTTCTGAGAGCAATCACTATTTTCTCTTCCTCTCTTGCTCTCTCCAAGGAGGAAATGTAAAACCTCAAAACTCAAAATATAGTTTCTGGCACTTTTGGAGAACTAGGGAATCTGGACTGGACTCCAAACAGGAGAATGAGGACTTTGCTCTTCAGGTAGAACTGGTGAGATGGATGACAGAGGAATGCCAAAGTACCCAAAACAAGCTTCTTAGGACTTCCACAGATTTGATTAGGTTACTCACTGCTTTAAAGCCGGGGGGTGGGGTGGGGGTGGGGCGCAAGCTGTGGGTCAGTCTACTCCAAGCTACTCCCTCCTCACCTGCTGCTGCTGCTGATACATTGTGGTCTGCTGGCTGGGAAAGGGGCTACCAGAAGGGGTGCCTTGGGTGGAGAACTGATTGCCATAGGAATCATGTCTACAGGAGGAAGAGAAACAGCGGATCAGAGTGGTGAACGGCAAAGCCTAAGCAACACTGGCACCTGAGGTTTCACTCACCGTTGCTGTTGCTGCTGCTGCTGCTGCTGCTGCTGCGGGGGGTAGCGGCTAGGAGAATACATCCCCGAGTCTGGGGTAGAAGGCATGAGATTGGGCTGGGGGGCCCCAGTGCCCATGTTTCCCTCGGGCCCTATTCCAGGCTCCGTCCTAAACAAAATTGAAGAAGCAAACTGAGTTCACTCCAGCTGTGGGCGTCCAAGAGGTGGAACAGGAGCAGGAGATGTACTTACCTTACTCTGTCATAAGGACCTCCATAGGGGTAGTGCTGTCGTGGTCCCATTGCCACATTTCCCAGCCCAGGGCCTGCAGCTCGGCTGTAGGGATCACCCATCCCACCATTGGGGCCCTGCCCTGAGGACATGAAAGGATCACTCCCTGGAGCTGAACACAGAAAGGAAGGCAGTGAGCAAACTGGCAGTTCAGCAGGCCCAGCAATTTATATGCTGTCTGCTCAAGCCCTAGGCCCTCTTCTGAGCTTGAGTCTGTTCTTATTGTCTTTCTGACAGGTTCAAAACAGAGATCTAAAGAGGCCCCAACCAGCAAAATCAAGCACTTGTTTAAGTGTGATAAGGTGAAGCTGGGAGATAAGAAAGGAAGTAGGGATGAAGGAGGTCATTAGGTCAGGTGGTTAAGTCTGGAGATGAGGTTAGACAGTAAGGATGGCTTGATAACAACCCCCAGCCACTCAAAAGATATGCCCCCATTTTCATGCCCTGTCTTCATGAGCACAAGGTCAACAGCAATTGGTCACCTTTCCTCATGCTGCCATAAGGATCCTTATTTGGCTCATAGGACATGCGCCCCATCATGTCAGAGGTATTCATACTGGGCTGGTACCCAGGGTTTGGAGTCATGGAATTCCGCTTCTGGAATGTGGGGTCACTTCCATCAGGAAAGGCATCCTGGATTCCGACTGAATTGCTCCTGCTCCAAATGAGGAAAAACAATTAAACCACAAATAGGCCAAATCCTTCATAAGGCAAGATACATAGGAGTTACCATGTCTTCAGGACCCCCTAAACCCCCTGCCCCTGCTCCTGGCCTTACCTCATGCCTGGCAAGGGGGGGATCTGACTGTGTGGTGTGGATGCTGGAGTTGGTGGCTTCAGATCTCCTCCTTCTGCCATGGAACTGCTGGTTGACTGAGGAGTTTGTGGCCCCTGCATAGACCCTGATCCCGCTGTGGACAGAGATGCAGGCTGAGCAACTTGCTTGACAGCAGTATTTAACTTTCACACAGAAATACACAAATACCCCAAGTTCTCCCTTTCTTTTTGGTGCTTATCAGGGATTGAATCCAGGGCCCTCATGCAATTGCTCCACTACTGAGCTACATTCCCATCTTTTTAAAAATTTTGTTTTGGATCCTCTTGACTCAACCTCCAGAGTAGTTGGGTAAATTACAGGTGTGTGCCACCCCACTAAGTCCAAGTATCTCTTTGTAAAAGAGGACCTTTAAAGCCTGGATAACCCTTCTCACAGCAGGTGATCTGCAAGGCTAAGTCCTAAAGAACGGAATGGATCTTGTCATTCCTTGCTTTTTAACATTTGGAGTGTTGGGGCCATGACATCGCCATGCTGGTCATTTCTTGAGTCACACACTTCTAGCTTCTCTGACTACCTCTCTTTACATCTCCAAGAGAACCTATTAATCATTAATGCTGGTGCACAAGAGGATCCCGGTCTGGATTCCCAAAATCTGGGGAGGGAAAGGGACTATCTTATACTTATCCTGTGGTATAAGGGAAACTTCGCATCCAGTACAATGTTATTCTCAGGTTCAAATGTTCCTCTAAGCTGATGAGCAAAGAACTACCAGTAATTAATATTTCCATTAGTTACCATTCCCAGCAGCAGATATTCCACTGCTGAGGCCTCTCCAGCTGGTGAGTCATCTCAGGCACTCATTACACCCTCAGCGGTCAACATCAGGGCACTTATGTTTATACCCACCTTCTAGGGCCTGGCCTTCTTCCCTCCCTATGCTCATCTAGGCCCTTACCTCCTCCCAGAAAGGCGGGTGGGCAGTGGCACTCCCATCAGAAAATTCCATTCATATCCCTTCTCTGCCCCCTCCTTCGCATTCATTGCTATCTCAGCTCCCTGGGGAATTTAGAACTATAGTCCAAGTTACATTCTAAGGCGCTGGCATCAGTAGGCTACCGCTCCCAGATGGCCCTGCCTTTTATTTGTCAGTTTCCCCCCTGCTCCTCTGATGTCCCTCCCACTCACTAGTTTACAAACATTCGGCAAGATGCCAGCTAGACAATGAAAGTTAAAACTTAATGGCTGCTGAATACCTCCCAAGGGAGATGCCACTGTCCATTCTTTAATATGCCAACCTGTTACGCTCTGAGATAGGGCAGAGTACAGCACACATCCCTGCCACCGACCCTGCTACCCTGGAGGTAGGTACCACTGAATAAGGAGCCAGGGCAATAGGCCCTGGGCCTTGGTGGGGTTGCTAATCCCATCCTTACCAGGAGAGGGGGGTTGGATCTTGGGCTGGGATTTCTTGGAATCAGCAGCTGCAAAGATGTCTGGAGGAGGGTCTTCTCCCCGCTCAATCTTACACTCAAAGGCATAGAGACACTGGATATACTGCTTTTTTAATGAACTGGCAGCACTGCTTGATGTGCCCACGTTGAGGTTGGTTGCAAGTTCCCGCCATTTTTTGTTCTTGTTGACCTGTACAACCAATCAGAAGTGTTGGGGTACATCTTCCATCTGGTTTCCTGCCTACGTGCCCCTAACCTGAAAGGATTCCTAGAAGGTGTTCCTTTCTTATCAATCATGACTTCATTCTAACTCTCAGCATTTTTTTTTTTTTTTTGATACCAGGGATTCAACCCAGGAGTGCTTAACCACTGAACTCTTTTTTATATTTTATTTTGAGACAGGGTTCTTGCTAAGCTGCATAGGGCCTCACTAAGTTGCAGAGGCTGGCTTTGGATTTGTGATTCTCCTACCTCAGTCTCCAGAGCTGCACCAACTATAGGCAAGCCTGACTCCAAGTCCTATTTTCTTTTCTTTCTTTTTTTTTTTTTAAAGAAAGAGGGGACAGTAAGAGAGAAAGAGAGAAGCAATTTTTATTTAGTTTTTCATGTGATTTTCATTCCTCAGACACTTCATTGTGTACGTGGTTCTGGGGTTTGAACTCACGAACTCGTGCATGCCAGGCAAGCGTTGTAACTGCTGAGCCACCGCTCCAGCCCTCCAAGTCCTATTTTTAAAATTAATTTACTAGGGCTGGGAATGTGACTCAGTGGTAGAGTGCTTGCCTTCACATGCATGAAGCCCTGGGTTCAATCTCCTGCACCACTAAATGAATGAATGAATGAATAGAAATAAAATCAATTTATTTATATACTTAACCTACCTACCTACTTGGTGGTGCTAAGATTTGAACCCACAGGCCTTGCACAAGCCAGGCAAGTGCTCTACCACTAACTACATCCCTGACATCCCACATTCTATTTTTTTTTTTTTAAAGAGAGTCAATTTTATTTTATTTTTTTCATCTTTTTTTTCTTCCACTTAGTTGTGTACATGGTACTGGGGTTCGAACCTGTGTCCTCACACATGCCAAGCAAGTACTGTAACTACTGAGCCACCGTTCAGCGCCCCCAAACTCTTTTTTCTCAATGTGGGACTTCCTGCAAATTTAACATTCTTATGCTACTATTGCCCGGTATAACAGTGATATATAACTATAAGCCCCTTTCCCTCACCAATCACTGTCCTGATTGTCCAGATGTTCTAGGGCCTTTGTGACTTCTTTTGTACCCTCTCAGTAACCAGCCCACAGTTCTGCCTTTCTTCAGTCTCAGGGCACACAGACCAAGACCATTCCCCAAATGCTCCCTACAGTTAATTGTTCTGCATTAGCTGGGCAGGTCTTCTTTGTGTAGCCACCATTTGGTAAGCCTGTTCCCAAGGGGTTGGGAACACTGGCCTTCTAGTCCTAACTGATTCACAAGGAAAATTTGTGTTGTGATGCCTTTTGATCTGGTGCCTGAGATACCAAGCAATAGAGTTTAAGGAAGCAGAGATAGGGACAACATAAGACAGAAGGAAGATGAACAGGAGTATTTCCTGAGGAAGTGGTATCTTTCAAGTAGAGATGGCCTTGGTGGGTGACATTCCAGATTTTCTCCATACCATACCATCTCTGGCCTAATCTATTAGAATAACCCCTCCTTCTACATAAACTTTACTAATCTTTTAGAAAAGCATACGACTCATATTTTGCCTTTGGAGCCTTCCATAAACTAATTTATAACAGTAATATCACCCATGTGAATACTCACTGTCTTTAGAATTAAATTACATCTGAAAGGTTTTTATCCCTTTGCAAACTGGAAGACTAGGCTTGGGGACTCCCTCCATATTTCATCACAGATTCATTAAGTCCAGAGACCCACCAATCAGAACTAAGCCAAATTAATCCAATATGCCCCCGTTCCCTATAGACAGGAGAAGCTTGACTGTAAGAACTCAGTATCACAGAAATAAACATGAATACACTGAAGGTCACACCTCAGTGTCTTTGTGGCTTTGCTTCCCACACCAGTTATGTGGCAGTATGCACGTGTCTTGTTTTGTTTTGTTTTCCTTTGTGGGGGAGGGGAATAAAGCCTCAAGGGAGAAGGAATTCATAACTGACTGTTGGTTGGCTTCATTCCAATCACTTTCTTTTCTGCTGGTGACAGCTGTTTTCCTCTGGTGATTTAGAAGGCTTAGAATAAGTCCCTCCCTGCCACGCCTTCCCTCTAAGTTCAGTCAGAAACTCTGATCCAAGAGTAGGTTTCTGGTATAGAGACTATAGAACACACAGAAGCAAAATCTGCAAAACAGTACGTGCTGTCTGTCAGCGTGCCCTTTCCTGTTTGCCTCCTAGATTGGGTCTAAAACAAAACTAAAGTATCAGGGAAGGGCAAAGCTCTGGGCAGCATCTATTCAGGTTTTCAGCAAGGATTAACTAACTCAGTTAAGTCTCTCATATAGAGTAATTACACACATACTTTGCTACCACTTTTCTTCTTCCTTCAACGATTTCTTTGAGGCAGTTCCTGAAATCACATCTTCATGAGGAGGTTTCCTGGACTGAGGGTCAACAAATACTCTGGCTGCCCTTATACCATCTTACAGATCAATTTATGTGGCAAATACTTTGCTGAAAGCTTTATTGTGTCTTTTGTTTGACACTATACCCTTCAGAGTGGTTTAAAGATCTTGATAATAGTCACACTTGTAATTATAAGACAGGATTTGAAACTAGGCCCATCTCTGCAAACCCTGTACTTGCCTATTCCAAACCTGCCTCGTGGAATTAGAACACCTACAGGCTCTCATCATCTCTGCACTTTAGTGGGACTCCAGACACATGGTAATTTTATCACTAATAACTCATGACCAGGGAGGTCTCAGCCTCCTGCCTTTGCCTTATCTCCTGGTAGTTCTATCTTCCTGGACTGTCAGTGATATGTGACCCAGAAAGCAGCAGAGGGCTGTCCCTGTGGGATACATGGTATCACAGGAAGCCAATGAGTAACTAGATAGGGGCATGTGGAAACCACAGTTGGAAGTCAACTGTTAGGCACTCACCTGAGTCAATCCTCCAATCTCCTTCACAGACACGTAGAGGCGATAGAGGTCCAGAGGTTTCCTACCCACAGCAGGCAGATTTGTCATGCCCATGGCCTTCTCCTCTGTAAAGGCCAGATAACGGTCCACCCACATCTTCCTCTCAGGCTCACCACCAAGCTCATACAACTTAGTGATCTTCTCATTAGTTGTAGTAGAAGAACTGGATTTCTGGAAGGGGCAGTTCAAAATTCACAGCACAGAATGCATCAAATCCAGATCCTATGCTAAAGGTATGATAAGTCTCTTGATAAGGGAAGTAGATAAGGCTTCTTACTCTAGGATGCTCACTAACCCATATCCTGCCTTTGTAAGGCTAAAGGGCCATAAGGAAGCTAAATTTTCTTACTGTAAAGGAAAGAAGCTAATACAAATTATATGGTACTACCAGGAGCTGAGCTAGATGCCTTTGCATATCAGGTATTATAACGTCTCTCCATTTTTAAAGATAAGGAATCAGACCCCAAGGGTCAATGCCTAAGATCTCACAACTCTTAATTGGTAGGACCGTTTCAAATCCTTGACACTGAAGCCACTACTAAACCATTATTAACACACTACTTCCCACAAGTCAGGACATATTCAATACTGTTTTACTTAAGAAATTCAAAAACATGATCTTGAAACAGTGGGTAGACTAAGATGAAAATAAACTCTTCCTCCTCTCAAGAAAGGATCAATCTTTCACCTGATTGAATAGTTTTGCCTAAGACAAGAGACTGGCCAAAAGGATGGGAAGCCAGAGGTGAAAGATCACAGAACACTGTAGACATGATTTTTATTTTCCCTATTTATACAGACAGGGAAAGTGAGGTATGATTATAAAGACAGAAATGTTTATAGTGATCTAAATGATGAGCAGGTCCCAACGCAGCCATATAACTGAATAAAGCATACCCAGGACCAACCAAGAGTGAAGTGAGCCCAAGGACCCAATCTCCTCCCAACCCCACCTGCCATCTTCCCCTTTGTATAACACAGGGTAACAAGCATTCCTGCTGCTATGAGTAAGGTCCAGGAAAAGAAGGGCAACATCATCTATCAGTGCTAGAGTACAGGAGGCACACCTTCACAGACGCACCAAACCAGAGAATTCTATGTTGCAGGGTCTAGCATTTCCTCCATGGCATGTAGCTATGAGAATATGTTATTATTTACATCACAATCCCTTAGGCTAATTCAATGAACTTTTATTCTGGAGTCCTACATGATGAGAGGAGGGAAGACAACAGAAGCTCTTTCTGAGAACAGTTGGAGTCATAAAAGGCTAAAATTGTGTTACTTTCTTTGTCCCCCTTGCCTATTGCTGAAAAGGATAGGAAACAAAATTGAGAGGAATCAAGACAAAAACCATTACCTTGGATTTGGATTCTGTCTTGGGTGTCCCATCTGCCTTGTTGTTCATTTTGGTGGCTGGAGTTAACTTGACGTCCCCAAGGCCCATCATCTCTGGGCTAGCTGCCATCCCTGTAAAAGAGAACAAAATTCTCAAGTCAATAGGTTTAGGAACAACTTGAAGATCACTCTTGAGGAAATCCAAGCTTGGAGTGAGCAATGACTAGAACTAACCTGCTGAATTGTTGGCCATGGTTCCCCCCATGGGATATGGGGGTCCCTGAGGGTTGATCATGCCAGCCATACTATTAATCCCTTGTCCATAGGGAGGTCCAGTTCCCATCATACCCCCTTGATTCATATTGGGGTAGCCTGGTGGCCTAAGAAAATGGAAAAGTAAGAACAAGGGTTAGAGACTTTCATACAAGCTAAATAAAGCTGCATAATCATATAGTTATGCTTAAAAGGAAAAAGTTTATGGTTCCCTCAAACTATAACTCTGCAACATCTAGAACTTTTTTTTTCCGGTGCTGGGGACTAAACCCAGGGACACTTAACCTCTAAACCATACCTCCAGCCCTTTCTTTTTTCTTTTTCTTTTCTTTTTTTTAAAGACAGAGGGACAGTAAGAGTGTGAGTGAAAGAGTGAGTGAGAGAGAGAGAGAGAGAATCTATTTTATTTAGTTTTTCATGTGGCTTTCATTGCTCTGACACCTCATTGTGTATGTGGTGTTGGGTTTGAACCTGTATTCTCACGCATTCCACACAAGCTCCGAAACCACTGAGCTACCACTCCAGCCTCCTGCTCCCCAGCCCTTTTTATTTCAAGACAGGGTCTTGCTAAGTTGCTGAGGCTGGCCTTGAACTTACAATCCTCCTGCCTCAGCCTCCCAAGCTACTGGGATTACAGGCCTGCACCACCATGCCTGGCAACATCTAGATATTCTTATCTTCTACTTCTCTCAAAAGGTTCAAAGAGTGTTCTAAGAGGGTTTGAACTATATATAGCAAATACTAGTTAAATTTTAAGGTGTAGATGCCTTGAAGAATACTGCCCTACTATATCTTCTGAGAACTGCCTTCCTGGGGGCTGGAGCAGTGGCTTGGCGGTTACCACACTTACGTACACAGGTTCAAACACCAGCACCCATGTACACAACTAAGCATCAGAGCAATGAAAGCCATGTGAAAAACTCAATAAAAAAATTGTTTCTCTCTTTCTCATACTGTCCATCTCTCTTTAAAAAACAAAACAAAACAAAAAAAACACCCCAAAAACAAACAAAGAACTGACTTCATCTAAGCCACCTACAAATTTGAGCTGTATTTCCATTTCAGGGACTTCTCTATGGCAAAAGGCCCAGATGAAATGCTCAATTCCACCACTTTTTCTTATTCTAAACACCAACCAGATTGTACTCCTCAGCATAGCCCTGGAGGTGAACTTGAATTCTTTCTACGAGATGGTGTCTTTCTATGTTGCCCAAACTGGTCTCAGACACATAGGTTCAGTGATCCTCTTGCCTCAGCCTCCTGAGTAGCTAGGACTACAAGGTGCACATCCCCAAGCCCAATTATTAACTGATTGATTAGGGATAAATATCAAAGGATGCAGGGCTGAGCAGTGGAGTGCTGGCTCAAGGGTTGGAGCACTTTGCCTGGCATGCGTGAGGACCCAAATTCAAACCCCAGAACCACATACACAAGTTAAGTGTCAGAGCAACAAAAACCAGATGAAAAACTGAATAAAGTTGATTCTCTTTTTCTCCCTTTAAAAAAAAAAAATCTATCTATCTGAAAGGATGCTCTACCACTGAGCTACATTCCTTGTTTGCTTATTTATTTTGGGGTGCTAAGTATCCAACCCAGGGACCAATGTATGCTAGGCAAGCACTCTACCACTAAGTTACATTCCCCAGCCCCTGCCCCCTGCCCTTTTTTTTTGTTTTTAAGAGAGAGGGGGAGAAAATCAATTTTATTTGGGTTTTCATGTGGTTTTCATTGCTCTGACACTTCATTGTGCACCTGGTGCTGGAGTTTGAACCCATGTCCTTGAGCATGCCAAGCAAGCACCGGAACCACTGAGCCACAACTCCAGCCCCACCTTTTATATTTTTGTATACAAAGATGGTGGTAGTGATGGCGGTGGCAGCGGTGATGGGTTCAATCCCTGATTACTGTATAGTGGTGCACAACTACTGAGCCACTGAGCCACATCACCAACCCTTTTTACTTTTTTATTTTGAGACAGGGTCTCAGTAAGTTGCTTAGGGCCGCAATAAATAGCTGAGGCTGGCTTTGAATTTGCAATACTGTTGCCTAAAACTCCCAAGTCACTGGGATTACAGGTGTGCACTACCATGACCAACCACCTTTTTTGTTTTTTATTTTGAGAAAAGGTCTAAGATGCCCAGGGTGGCCTTGAACTTGTGATCTTCTACCTCAGTCTTCAGGAGACTACGATTACAGGTATGTTTCCCTTCCCTAGCCATGCCCAGTTTTAGTAAGTTATATACATATAATACTTAGTCATGTGAAATTTGGTATGAACCTATGATGCTTAGAAATCAATACTTTATGTTCTTCAATTTTTACATTGTAAAAAACGTTTTCTAAAAGGCTTTCAAGAAAATTGTATTTTTAACCAGTTATATGTATATACATATACATACACATATACATATCATTATAAACATGCATGATAGTGTTTAGATCCAAAAGCATCTCAATGACCTGAATGGTTCTGCAACATATTTCCTTGCACTGACAGCCTTTTAACTTCCCAGGTCTTACCTATTTTGGATAGAGTTGGCAGCAACATGCATGGCAACAGCGGATTCTTGAGTTTTCCGGTTCATGCCCCCTGGTGGGGGACACATCCCTGACCCAACCTGAGGTGGCATATTGGCCATGTTTGGGCCATAAGGCCTGTTGCCCATGGAGGCATGACTCATTCTCCCTGGAGGAAGTGTGCCGTAAGGTGGGATGCCAGGCTGCCCATGCATCTGACCTCCAGCACCCATGGGGTTCATGCTTCCGGCCATGCCTGCACTGGGATAGTTGGCATTGGGCAAGGCATTATAGTTTGGCTGCCTGGGGTAGCCTCCTGGGAGGGATGGGAGAGAAGACACAAGACTTGGTTAATGACTCACTAGCAACTCACTTATCTCTCTCAACTTCTAAACTCCAAATGAGAATCATTCAGTATTTTGGTTAGGGAATAGATCAATTTCATGGTAGCCTTAACCTCCATGGGAAAAAAAGTAAAGGTAAGGCTAGAAGCATGTAAAGGCAAGCCTCAGTTGTCCCTTCACCCCTCCCAATACCAGCCCACAAGGCTGGGGATTGAAGCCATAGCTTCACACATGCTAGGCAAGTACTCTGCCTCTAAGCCACACTCCCAGTTCATCCCTTCACCTTAAAGACATACAGCACAGACAAATTTGAGGCCAGAATCAATGACTAATTGTCTCAAAAATAAAAAGGGCTGGGGACATAGCTCAGTATGGTAGAAGCTCCCCTGGGTTCAATCCCTAGTAAGGCAAAAATAAATAAATAAATATTAAAAAATAAAGACGACAACAACAACAAAAAACAAAGAAAAAATAAATCAAAAAATAAAGAAAGAAAAACAACAAAGCAAGGACGGCTTTGCTATTATACTCTCTGGGCCCTTCAACTTTTAGGCATTCTTTCCTTTCTACACACTCATCTTACTTTCTATCCCTTGTTCTGTATAAGATATTTAGCTTTAGATCCACCCAGGACTGATATAAAGGAAAAATCTATTAAGACTTATTCTCTAAAAAACAAAAACAACAATCAAAAATCTCCCACACTGCACTAACCAACAGCTACCATAGTGTCTGTGCTTGGTTCTGGGCTAAATACTTTATCCTTATTTTGTAGATAAAACAAAGGCTCAGGAAAATTCAAAGACTTTCCCATGGTGACTGAGTTAAGCAAAGACAAGATGAAACCCTATTCTACCCCAATTCAGGGCCTGAGCTGGGTAGATTGAAGGCAAAGGACAGTCCTACTCTTATAACCTAGATGTCAGAATACTGGAGAAGGAATTGTTTTCTCCTCTCACCTGTACCTACTCCTAACTGGGTAGTATACTCACCTTGTGGGCCATACTGACCCCCTTGGGGACCATAGCTCCCCATGGAATTTTGCTGGTAGGAACCCATGCCTGTGTGCATCTGTCCTCCAGAAGGCTGACGCGGAGATAAGGCCGAGCCGGGCTGGGGGGAACTATACTGGGGCATCTGGGGATTCCTCTGCATATAACCTATTTGTGAGAAGAGTCCATAGAGTTATTTGCTTAGTACAGTGGGAACAAATGCTCTCTCACCAACCCTGGGATTTTATCATCTACATTTTCATTTACAGTCTTTACCTGATTTGCTATATAGTCATGTGACCTTCTTTTTTTTTTAGGCACTCTGAAAGTAACATACCAGTAATAGAAGGCATGCCAAATGTTCATACTAAATGGATACTTGAAAAGACAAACTGCAGTGACGAAAAACAAAATGGCAAATGGTTTAATGGGTGAAGACTCAATGCTGAGTCTTTAGCAACTGCTAAATTAGGCAGAATGTAGAGGGAAAGCTATCAAAAGATAAACAAGCACTGAGAAATGAAAAATGACTGTTGGGGAATGCAACTACAGCCATCAATATGGCCAAACCCTCTCTACAGTTCTCCAAAAGCTATTGCATAATATTCAAGTGCTTGCTTTAACCCTCCATCCCTACGAAACCCAGACTCTCACCTCGATCTTGGGCAATGCTTGATTGGTTCATGGAAGGATGTATGATGCTGTCAGACTGGCCACTGGGTGGCCGAGGTGGCATCTGGTTGCCTGCTCCACAAGAGAAGGAAGTAAACAAATCATGGCTAGGCCTGAGATTTCTAGCTGGGAGGTCAATTTAGAGGTAGAAATGGCTCCTGGAGAGCCAAGCATCTTAAGTATCATATACACCAAGATATCCAGCCAAGTGGTTCCCAACTCCCTTCTCTAAATGCTTTGGGAAACTATGCAGACATGAGCAAGGGCTCCCTAATATCACTGGGACCAGTCATCATTCCCTCTCCCCAAAGGTCAGCACTTGAGGGTACCTGGCACTGCAGCAGGCGAGAGTGGTCCTGAGCGAGATTGAGCAACACTGGCAGGAGAGCCAACAGGGGACGGGGAGGGGCCTCGGATGCCAGGTAGGTGAGGGGAGGTATGAGGAGAGAAAGGAGACTGAGCTGGATTACTCTGCTCTCCTTGGCTGCTGGAAATCCCTGATGTGCTCACTCCAGGACTCAGAGCTCCTTCTGTCCCCATGGGGAGATCGTCTATTGAACCAGACAGATCCTGAAACACACACCAGAACACAGATGAATAATACAAAGCAGAAACATTCTTTTAAGAAGCCCACCATATGCTAAGAATTTCCCTTAAATAACCAAGAGCAAACACATTATTTAGTAATGATATTATAGCTTACATATGGCAAACTTTGTTAAGGACCAGGTAGAAACATTTTAGACTTTGTGGGCCTTATAGCCCTAACAAAACTATTCAATTCTGCCATTATATAGCAAAAATAGCCATAAACAATGTTAAAAAAAAAAAAGGTTTGGCTGTGTTACAATAAAACTAAAACAAAACAAACAACTGATTTTCTCTTCCTTTTAAAAAAACAAACCAAAAACCAAAAAACAGGTAGCTGACTCACAGTAATTTGCTGACACCTGTTCTACCTACCCTAGATCTAATGCAGATCTAGAGCTTTCATCTTCATTCTGAGTCCTTCCTTCTACAATCATAAGAAAGCAGCTGCTTGCTGGGTGCACGCCTGCAATCCCAGCAGCTCAGGGGGCTGAAGCATGAGGATAGTAAGTTTGAGACCAGCCACAGCAACTTAGGAAGGATCTCCAGCAACCTATTGAGATTGTCTCAAAATAAAAAAGTAAGACTGGAGCAGCGGCTCAGCTGTTGGGGCACTTGCCTGGCATGTGCGAGGACACAGGTTCAAACCTCAGGACCATGTACCCAATGAAGTATCAGAGCAATGAAAGCTATATGAAAAACTAAATAAAACTGATTCTCTCTCTCTATCCCTCTCTTAAAAACATCAAATAAAAAGGATTACGGATATAACTCAGTGATAAAGTGCCCCTGGGTTTGCTCCCCAGTACAAAAAAAGAAAAAAAGAAAGAAGCAAGCTATTTCATTGTGATGTGATGATCTTTCTTTTCCAATGAGGAAACTACAACACATGCCAGAATAGTACAAAGAGCTATAAGAATTTTAACAAGCCTGGGGAACATTTACAGATCCTTCTTCCTCAAGATTACTATAACCTTCATTTACAAAGGAACTCCTTTCAAGTCACCATACTTTGCAACATAAGGGGTAGGAGGTGAGAAAGGGATACATTTGCATGTGAAAGACAATTTCTTAACTGCCAAGGTTTGGGACTACATTCCTAACACCTGGTTTACAACAGGGATGAAAAAATGTTTTGCCAACTGAACAAACTCAGATTTCCTTCCAGCTTTAAGTTTTTCAATGAGGAAGTTGGTATTTATTTGAGGGGCTTGCTTATCTTCAATAAATCAGTAAAGAGTTCATTCTGGGTCATGAATTCCAGTATCAGCAACCAGGAGCTCAATATGAAAAAACATTAGGCTCAGGGATATACTGTCCCCTATACCTCTGCTCTATGTTCATTCTCTAGCAATACCACTTAAGGTAAGAAACTAACTGCACACTGAAAAAAAGGATGCAAACCCTGATACATAAACGGTTAAGAAGAGAGTTCTCTTAAAGAGACACATCTGAAGGAGGAGATCAAAGTTGGCCTTACTTGATCTATTCCTACTCAAATGAGCTTGCCTTGGAAAGTGCCTTGAAGTGAATCTGACCATGTTACTATGTGTCAGAGGGCCCCCTCTTAGGCTCTCATTCAAATTTCCAAGGTATTCAGACCTTCCATAAATCATTTGGCTACTTAGCTAGGCTGGGAACATTTCTTTTGAGTTCCATGGGAAAAAGCTTGCTCTGAAGGCAAGGTAGGTAGATGGATACACACTTCTGTCTGCATCTAGCTCTCAATGTTAGCTGAGAAGCCAGAAAATGCTAGTTTTCTTGCTGATAAGCAATAGATGTGTTATACCACAGAACCTTTAAAACTGCAATTAAATTGGGTGCAGGGATGCACGCCTATAATCTCAGCTACTCAAGAGGCCCAGGCAGGAGGGTTCTAATTCAAGGCCAGGCCAGGTAACTTAGTGATTTCCTGTTTTAAAATGAAAAATAGAAAAGGGATGGGGATTTGCTCAGTGGTAGAGCACTTCCCTAGTATGTTTGAGGCTCTGGGTTCAAACACCAAAAAAGAATAATTACAACGTAGAAGGAAACTCAAGAGGCCAAGCTCCAGGCAACACCAAAGACCTCTTCCTTCTCAACTAAAACATGGGCAGCAATAAAGAGCTCTGAGTTCAGCCCAAGAAAAGGAGATTCATTCCATCCTCATCTTGAGGGCTAAGTTATACCAGGGGCACCCGGCTTCTGACACAAGTATAACAAACTCAAAGAAACAAGAAGAAGACAAGAAAAACCAGCTGCGTAGGCTAGAAACGACCTCAAAGGAACTTGTTAGATCCGATAGTCTGTAACAAAATCCAGGGTCCAATACCCTGTTTTACGGACTAGTAGATTCTCTCATGCACTCCTTGCCACAGTCTCTTGCCAGCTTCTGGTAAAAAGAGCTACTTGCTCACAGGAAAAAGAAACCAGTGTATTTTGGAATAGAACAAGAATTAAAAGTCCATCCATAAGACAAGATCCTGGCTCTGAAAATTAAGTGTTTTCTTCTGAACAGTTTTGTCTTTATACAAGTAAAACATAAAGCCAAAATCTTCCTTGACTGTGTTTTTGCTATCCTCTGTAGAGGAACCCCTGTGCAATTTGATATATGTTCTCAGAAAGCTTCTGAAGAACTGAGAAAACAAACAGATGAAAAAACAACACTAAAACCCACCAACCACTGATTGCTTAGCTACACTTCTCTTAAAAAAAAAAAAAAAAAAAAAAGCCAGGTTCACATCTACAAGGTAAAAGTCTCACTCAGCTAGGGATTCCAAGAGCCTAAAGAAAACCCTTGCAGCTGGGCGTGGTGATCCATGCCTGTAATCTCAGAGGCTTGGATGCTGAGGCAGGAGAATCACAAGTTCAAAGCCAGCCTCAGCAACAGAGAGAGGCCCTAACTCAAAAAATTTAAAAAACAGGCTAGGGATGTGGCTTAGTGGTTAAGCACTTATTGGTTCAATCCCTGGTTAAAAAAGAAAGAAAGAAAGAAAAGAAAACCCTTGTAGTCCCTGCAGCTGCGGGGTCTCAGGACTATGGAGGCACCTGTGGCTGGCAAAGAACTACTTTACAGAAGCCATCTAGAGAGAGTTATCAGTTTTGGTAAAGAGCCCTGAACTCTTTGGAGCAAAACTCCAAAAACCAAACCAAATAAAAAAACAAAAATAAAACCAAAACCAAACCAAAACAAAACAAAAAGGCAAACACCTCCCCCCAAAAACAAAAACCAAACCGAACCAAAACATTGTCAATAATAGCCCCAAGTGGGCCAAGGTGTCTGGGATATCTGGGCACAGACCACTACTAGGGAAGGAAGCACCATTATTTTTCTTATCTGATTTGATTGGTTCGAGGTCAATCTCTCAAACTGTCATATTTTATATTTTCATCAGAGGACAGCCGGTCAGCTTGGGGACTGTTGGTTTGAAATAATTTAAGAATCTTATACACATTTTATATTGTCTTGTTAAAATCTTGTAAGGTTGCTCAAAAATAAAAAAATTAAAAAAAAATAATAAAATGAAGAAAAATTTAAGATAAAAAAATGTTAGTATAGGAAGAGGCAACTCAAAACTATCTGTTGTAGGCATCAGTGGATCATCTACTATGTGTGAGGAACTTTGTGGAATTACTTAATTTTCTACAGTTGTTGGTTGTAGGTACCACAACCACCACTGTTTTGAAGATGAGGAAGCTGATATCCAAAGAGACTGGGTTGTAATCCAAGTCATCCAGCAAGTAGGTGGCAGTCTGAACAAGTCTGCAGGACCCCAAAGCATAAACTCATTCTCTCTCTCTCCGCTGTGTTCTGATACTATATGAACTAAGGAAAAAGTACCAAATCCTTTAGTTAGGAGACCATGGCCCACCTTTTGGCACATATTAGTTGTTACCTTGGACAACCTGGCAATAAGGTGGGACACAATGGGGGCTGGATAAAACTTAGTCTGTGACACTTTGGGGTATATGGCATCAACTAGTACCATATGGTGTGAGTCAAACAACCAAAAGCAATACTCTAGAATAAGAGATTTAAAAATATACAAATAATATTAGCCAGGGGCTAATCAAAGTAAATATTTTTGTTGGACACTGAGAGGGAATGGTAAAGGCAGAGTCTCCGGAACATGCCCCATCCTCTCTATTGTGCATGAACAGATACTGCTCCGAACTTTTATTGCACAGGACACACCTCTGTTTTCTACCCTACAAAAAGCCAGTTTTTCAGGTCTTCTGTTCCACAAAAAGCCGGATGTCTGGTTGTTGAGTCAGACCTCAATGTACCTAACAAGTTCAGTTTTCAACAACATATTTATAAAGAACAAGTTTAATCAATCCAAGGCCTTTTCTCCCTAACAGGGGCTGCCTTGGGCATTTCAGGACTCCAGGTTCTTAGCTCTCCCAAAAGGGTCCGTCTACTAAGTATTTTCTGGTGAGATTGCCAACAGAATTGTAGCAATGCCCCTTTAATGGAAAGCCCTCTTTTCCTGGGTTTGCTCTCCTTCCAGTATATTCCTGCTTAGAGTTGGGAGGTGGGGATTAGCCCACTCACTGCCCTGCCAGTTCCAAGGAAGCAGCAGGGCCAGGAGAATTTCCTCACGTGTTTCCAACGTGTTTCATGCATTTTATTGCTCATCTCCATGCAGATCAAAAGCACTGGAGCAGGTCCAACAATTTCACACAGAATCTCACACTCCAGGCTGGCTACAGACCCGAAAGCCTTCATTTCTTCACTTGAAATACTGCCCAATGTTATTTTGGGATGTGACCTGATAGAGGAAGCCCATAGGGACTCCATGACGGTAACTGTTCCAGCTGTGATTGGTTATCTAGCCCTAGCAAATGCCAGCATGGGTTTGTCAGGCTCTGCTGACAAATAGAACTCAACAGCTAACACCTTCTCTTCACACCACAACAAAACCGTGCCTGAAATCACACAGTCCATACCTCACTTGGGGGGTAGGGGAGGGTGTGTGCTGGTGCTCTCACAGGAAGAATCACAAGCTCTAACATGAACTGGCTGCCTGGTGAAGCACATTTTCAAGCAGAAAGAAAGATGCTAGATCAGGGTTAGAGGAAGGGGGGTGTTAAATGATCTCCCAACAGAGCCACAAGAGGATGACATCAGTTCACTTCGCTGAACACATTAAACACTGTTAGCAGGCAAGTCAGAAGAACAGGCTCACGGCAAGCTGATATTCACAGTTTCCCTATAAATTTGGCTGAATTCTTCAGGAACTCCCAGATGGAATTCTTGTACCTGGTTAGTTATAAAGAACTTTTGAGTAGTTGTGCTCGTTGACAGCAGCTAAATAATACATCAAGAAAACCAGGTAGGAGCTGGAGCAGGTGGCTCAGAGGTTGGAATACTCGCCTGGCATGTGTGATGACCTGGGTTCGAACCCCAGCACCACATACACAACTAAGTGTTGGGGAAGCAAAGTTGATTCTCTTTCCTCTCTCTCCCTGCCCCCTCTTAAAAAGAAAAGAAACCTAGTAAATCCTACACACATGTAGTAAGTACACGTGGTAGGAACTTTGCAGGTCAGTCAGACCCATACAAATAACAACCCTGTAATGAAAAAATTCCAAAAGCATAGCCTGAAATGCCCAAATCAATACTAGTAATTTGCCAGACCCCTACCTCAGCCTAGCACCACAGATCGAAACATGACAGGGGGTTGCTCCCATGCTGAAGAGTGGGAGGAAATCCTGAAGAACACAGAAGAGACTGGGAAACATAACCCTTGAGGAAAGGCAGAAAGTAAGAAAGAAGGTAGTAGCTTCAACAAATTCCAAAGAAAAGGGGCTAAGACAACTAATTTCTTAGGGAAGTTTTTAGGATGCTTGGTTTTTCATAAAACCTTTAAAGCAACATATTTGTCAAGGGGAAAAGGGGAGAAGAGGGGCTGGAGAGGTGGCTCAATGGTAGAACACTTGGCTGGCATGCATGAGGACCCAGGTTTGAACCCCTGCACCACACATACAACTAAGTATCAGAAAAAGATAAACCGAATGAAAAAAATAAATAAAATTGATTCTCTCCCTCTCTCTTAAAAAAATAAGGGGGGGAGACTACTTGTATCAAACAATTAAAAATTTTTCAGTATAATAAAAGTTTCAGTTGTAGGTTTCCTTTTTTCCTTCAGTCTTCCCTTCTTCAGGAAAGGGCAGTCTCCGTGCTGTCAAGAACGCCAGAATACCACAGGGCTTACTTATTTAGTCTGATACTTTGAAATGAATTAATTCTTTAAAACTTTTAAATTTCAGGATATTCATCTTCTATCTTTACAAAGTGTACACTGCCCGTTATTTTACTAACACTTTTAAACAAGATCAAAGTTTTAATAATTGTAACTTTCTTGTCTTAAAAAATATTTTGATGCCTAAATAGAATTGGAATGATTAATAAATTATTCAAATTCTTTCTGCAAAAAAAAAAAAAAAAAAAAAAAGAACGCCAGAGTTACAGATCTCCTGCACTACTGTCCAAGGAGTGGTCTTGGTCCAAAAGATTAACTGCCACTGTGCCTAGAAAGCAGGCTAGCTGGTGTTGGCTGAAACGCCAAGAATCAATCAAATCAAAAATAGAAGAGGCTACCTATTACTCCTAGTGGTATGCTTTCATCAGGGGTGAAGCAGGAGGTAAGAAAGGGGAAGAAAAGATGTAAAGGCAGGCACCTATCCTTTCATTTAAGGACCAAGCACCATCTCCTGCCTGAATGTCAAAATTGTTGGGAACATACTGGTCCCACCATGTTTCCAAAAACTTGGTTTGTATCCTGGAAACCACCACATAGGATGAGACCCCACACCAAACTCCCTCTTCTCTTTTTCTACAATGGGCTATTGTTCTGAGGATAATGGTTCATTCTTCCTGGTACCTTCTGGCTGCCTGGTGGGGAATGTACAGTGGAGAAGGGTCAGACATTTTTTGTCTCTAGAATGCTTTTCAGGGGCCCACCTCCAAGAGGAAATTCCGTGTGTGTGTGTGTGTGTGTGTGTGTGTGTGTGTGTGTGTGTGTATTTTCATAATCATACAGAAAGCTCCCAAAGACCAAATCTCCTAATTTAAATGATGCTGGAAAGAAGTTAATAAAGCAACTCCATTTATATATCTCCCTATTTTGACAAGGAGGCAGAATTGGTATGTGACTATTACATGTTTAACTGTAAGGTAAGTGCTTAACTCACCTTTAATTTCTGCAATTATCTTCTGATGCACATATTATCCCCATTTTAAGAAAGAAGCAAGCTCAGAGGTTAAGTGACTTGCCCAAGGACAGATAGCTATTAAACAGAAGAACTGGGATTCAAATCTATATTATCCTGCACTTTTCCCAAAAGGTAGAAGAGCTTGACAATATCAACAGATGGCTCCATGCTCCCACCTAGGTAAAGTAGTAATTTGTCTCCAGACATGCTAGGTGATGAGCTATGTGTCTCTGAACAGGCAAACCTCACTAGGTCTCTCTTAGCTCCATTACGGAAAGAAAGACTGCATCTATACAACCCAGCACTTTACAAGACACAACACTAAAATGTTATTTATTTCCCTTTTTCCTCGTCACTCTTTTTATAACATTCCTGGTTTATTTCAAATCAGCATTTTATTTTTACCAAAATAAAAAATAAAAAAGGTTGGGGATGTAGCTCTGTGGTAAAGCACCCCTAGGTTCACTCCCTTCTACCAAAAAGCAAAACAACAACAACAACAACAAAAATAATGTATTCTATTCCTATTACCATGCACAAGAGCATGGCTCAGATACTCCTGGCCTTGGGCTAGAGATGTAGGTCATAGTAGAGCACTCGCTAAGCATGTGTGAGTTCAATCCCCAACTCCAAAGAGAGGGGTAGGAGGGAGGAAGAAATGGAGAGATGGAGAGAGGGAGGGAGGGAGGAAGGAAGGGAGGGAGGAAGGAAGGAAGGAAGTAGGGAGGGAGGGAGGGAGGGAGGGAAGGAAGGAAGGAAGGAAGGAAGGAAATTCCTGGCCTCAACTCAGGTGACTTCAAATCCTTTCTTCCTCACCCTCACTGGGCTATTCAGCAACCCTTCTAAATTACTGGAAAATCAGGGCTTATTTACAAACCCCATTCCCCTAGCTACAACACGTAGAGACCCTTCTCTGGAGGCAGAAACCAAGAAAGCTTTAACCCCCAGGTCAGACAAGTTCCAACAGGGCAACAGAGTTCTCCTTTAAACCAGGTTGGTTTCCCAGTCAACAAAGAGTAGAAGTTGGGGGAGGACCAATGGCTTAATGATACACTATAGGTGCGACAACTATAGACTAAAATAATTTATTTTTATTTTTATTTTTTAGCTTGGGGAACTTCAAAGACAAGAACCAAACTGGGGGCGGTACCAACTTGTCAGGAGGCTGAGACAGAAGGATGGCTTGAGACCTTGTCTCAAAAAAAAAAAAAAAAAGACGAGGAGGGGCTGGAGCGGTGGCTTGGGGGTTACAGTGCTTGCTTGGCATGCACAAGTACACGGGTTCAAACCCCAGCACCCACGTACGCAACTAAGTGTTGGAGCAATGAAAGCCGTGTGGAAAAACTCAATAAAAATTGATTCTGACTCTATATCTCTCTCACTTTCTTTCTCTCTTTAAAAAAAAAAAAGATGAGGATAACCTTGTAGGGGCAGTGGAGGAATCAGAAACTTCCACACTCGTAGCAATCTGCTAGTCATTCTATTAAAGAATCGACTTTATTTATATCTTATTTGGTCTTTGTTTCTCCGACATCTAGTTGCGTATGTGGTGCTAGGGTTTGAACCTGGGTCCTCACACACGCCAGGCAAGCGCTCCAGCCCTAAAAGCATCTACTTTAAACTGAGACCACAGGACAGCTTCCCTGGCCCACTGCCCCAATTCTCACCCATAGGCAGGGCCCCGAGTGTTAAAAGTCTAATGAGATTGTGTTGTATTTGCCCATTTTCCCAAATAACCTGCAGGACCAGGGCAAGATCAGGGTATTAGTGAAGAGAAAATTCCCAGTCATACAAAAGACAAGATACTTAACAACTGTTGTTCAATGAATAATCTCCTCCAAAGCATCCTCTTTAGATACAATCTCTTTCATTTCTCTTTCCCTTCATCCCCATTCCCATTCCTATCCTGGTGTCTGAACTTTAGTCCTCCACACTGGGGGACAGACTTTTGGTGCCATCAGGGACAGTGACTCTCCCTTCTAAAAATGAGAAGTACAACCCCAAATGGGCCTTGGCAAGTTGGGTAAGGCTGTTGCTAGAACTACAGTAGTGCAGTTGGGTGTTGTGGTGCGTACCTGTAATGCCAGTGACCTAGGAGGCTGAGGCAGAAGGACTGCAAGTTCAAAGCCAGCCAGGAACTCAGCAAGACTCTGCCTCAAAATAAAAAAGAACTGGGGCTGGAGTGTTGGCTTAGCGATTATGGCGCTTGGCTGGCATACATGAGGACACAGGTTCGAACTCCAGCATCACGTATACAACAAAGTATCAGAGAAACGAAAGTCACATGAAAAACTAAATAAAAATTCTTTTTCTTACTTTGTCCCTCTTTCTTTAAAAATAAGTAAATAAAAATAAAAAAGGACTGGGGATATGGTTCGATGGGTAAGTGCCCCTGGGTTCAATCCCTAGTACAAAAAAAAGAAGAAAAACTATAGCAACGCAGGGAAGGAAGGAATGATGTCTGGAAAGGAGACTACTGGGAGATGGGATTCTGTATCACTGAAGAAATTTCAATGTAATTGTAAAAAAAAAAACAAGAACCTGCTGTTCCAACCCACCTTAGCAAAAATTTCTTGAGGCAGGTCTGACTCTGGGTGGAGGCTGAGGGTGTTGCCAAGGTAAGAAAGGGGAGAAGAAAGACTGCTGGGCTGCTTACATTCCTGTGGTGGGAGCCCCTGCAAACGACAGCTTGGCCACTGCAGCAGCCATTGATTTTTCCAGGGGTCGATATTCTGCTCCCACAGATCCGCTCAGTTGGAGGTTTAATCACATCGAGTGGTTCTGCTCAACATCTCTCCTTTGTGCACCCCCAGCCAATAAAACAAACAATGAGAGTTGGGAAGAGATGAGATGGTGCTCCCCACAGCTATCCCTACCCTCAGAGAAATTCTAGGCACTAGCATGAGAGGAGTCAGAACTACATGAGACAGTCCCATAGGCCCCAGAGAATCTTTTACTTCATTGTCCAAAACCCCCACATAGAACAATTTAAAGACTGAGAGATTTTATTTATAAATACATTTATTATTTATTTAATTTTTTATGTGTGTGGGAGTACTGGGGATTGAATTCAGGGGCATTTCACTTCTGAGTAATATCCCTAGGCCTTTTTAGGTTTAATTTTGAGCAGGGTCTCAATAAATTGCCCAGGCTGGCCTTGAACTTGCAATCCTCTGACCTCAGTCTCTGGAATCACTGGGATTATAGGTGTGCACTACCATACCTGGCTAAATTGAGAGATTTCACATTGAAAATCTAGACTTCCAACATTTAAAAAAAAAAAATTAGGAAGTTCTTGGAATTCCCACAGGGCACTAACTGATTGATTGAAACCCTGCTCTCCAGTTTGTCAGTCTCCCTGAGGCCTATATAACATTTACTTGACCATCTCTCCTATATAAAGGCTTCTTGCTTAAGCCCAAAAGGGAACGTCTTATCCAGTCATGAACCATCTCTTAGCCAAAAAATGTACAGAAGGGATGGGGGTGTAGCTCAGTGGCAAAGTGCTTGCCTAGGATGAGCAAGGCCCTGAGTTCAACCCACAGCATTGCCATCACAAAACCAAAATGAAACAAAACACAACACACACACAACAAAAATGTAGAGTGTTTTGAGAGTCACTAGTTAACAGACTCAAAATCAAGGGGGTAAAAAATGAAACTGGGTCAGAGCCGGGCTGAGCTAGTGCAATACATATTTATGGAATAGGGCTGTTTTAATCCCTGCAGGAAACAAGAGCACTGTAAATCTGGAGAAGGCAAGGAAGTAAGAACCCCTACTTTTTCAAAGTCAAGCATTCCCTGTTAGCAAGGCCAAATACACAGAGCTTGTGCCATGATGAAGAGCATCAGCTGTAATTCTGGAACTTGCTCAAGGAGAACAGGAAAAGAGAAAGTGTGAGCAGTATCACAGGGAATGGGTGCTGCCTGACTGTAGTAATCAGAAAGGGACAGTGGTGTGCGCCCATAATTCCAGTTACTTGAGAGGTTGAGGCAAGAGGACTGATAGTTGAAGGTCAGCCTGGGCAACTTAGCAAGAAAAATAAAAAGGGCTGGGATGTAGGACAGTGGTATGATATCTGCCTAACATACAGGAAGCCCTGGGTTCAATCCCTGCGGCAGCAGCAACAACAACAAAAAAAAAAAAAAAAGAAGAGAGAGAGAGAGAATTCTAGCAAGAAGAGCAACTGGGGAAGGCAAAGTTGGCACTGTGCTGACCATGACTTACAACTAAGTAGCTGATAGCCTTCCAAATTCTGTAAAGTTCTAAATTCATATTAGCCGGTGGTCTTTCCTATCACCACCTATTGGTCTAGATTAAAGTCCAAATATTTGGGTAGAACAAATAGATCTGAGAGTGGGGAATGGATAGAACTGGAAACCAGGAAAGATAGCTACCAACCCCAAAGGCCTTTAAAACCAAAACCAAACCAAAACAAAAAACTCTGAACACAGAAGATCTGTTATAAAAAGTTTTAAGTTTTAAAAGTAGAAGTTGTAATAGTAGAAGTTATAAAAGAAGATGTGGGAGGAAAATCCAAACATTCTTGATAGTGCTTCCTCTAAACACTAATCCCTCTTATTTGAAACTTGATCTTTCTCTTACCTTCCTCCAAACGTCAAGAAATTACTTTCACTCATCTCAGTAAACAATATTCACTATTTCTCCTGCATCAAGGACAGCCTTGAGACAGGTTCTCAAGCTTGAGCTTTCAACTCCTGGTTCCCATCTTCAACAAGGCATGGCTTCTTAGCTTGCTTGGCAAAGGTCCAATGGGTAGGAGGCTGGTGGCTTGAAGCAGGGCTCCACTTCAAGGCAATCAGTGATTATGTCATAATACTAGCCAATTCCATGATGATAACATATGGGAAGATGGAATAGGTTCAGGCCACCGAAGTGGATGGACCAAGAGACAAAGCATTGGTTCCCAAAGTAATGGCAACAGAATGCATCCAAATTCAACACAGCTTTCAGATAGAGCTCTAGTCTTAGAAACATGATAAAGACAATACAGTTAATCCTATAGCTGACTTATCAGTTATATTAACATAGCTCCACACTGTTAAATCCCCCCTCTCTGGACCAAGTTAGATGGAAACAGATTCTCAGTTTGGCTTAGAAGGCCCTAATCTTCCAAGGATAAATTTAAAAAACAGCTTTGCAAGCACACATCTAGGGCTGGTTTTCTGATTTGCGTTGGTCTTTTTTTGTAGCAGGACAACAGAAGTCAAGACAGCGTGCTTCTCTGGAATAATCTAATTGTCTCTGCAGAAAGTTATAAAAGCACCAATAGGAGAGAAAAGAGGAGAAAATGGGTACAGGTAAGCCATGGTCACTAAAGCAACTGAGTATGTTGTCTCAGGAACTTTAGAAGAGTCTAGTTTTTAAAGAACTTTTCTTCCAGAGTAAATGCTTCTATCCTCCTAAAGAGTGGACCTAACTCCAGAAGCTACATTACCACTCAGCCTAGAAATCACAATCTTCTATCCTTCCACAGCTCTTTCTCCAAAGAGAAAGTCTATCTTTTCTCCTCCCACACTGGGGATAGAACCTAGGGATTTGCACATGCTAGGCAAGCACTGATCTACTTCCCTTTTATACCTTATTTTGTGACAGGGTCTAAGTTGCCCATGTTGGTATTAAACTTGCAATTCTCTTGTCTCAGTCTCATAAGTCCCTGGGATTATATGCATACGCCACCATGATCAGCTATCTTTTTTTGTTTTGTTTTGTTTTAAAGAGAGAGGGACAGTGAGAGAGAGAGAGAGAGAATGAATATCAAGCTTATTTCGTTTTTTCATGTGGTTTTCTTTTTTTCTTCAGGGCTGGGGATCGAACTTGGGGCCTTACATGTGCTAGCCAAGTGCTCTGCCCCTGCACTAAATCCCCAACCCCTTTCATGTGGTTTTCATTACTCTGACACTTTGTTGTGTACGTGGTGCTGGGGTTTGAACCTGGGTCCGCAGGCATGCCTGGCAAGTGCATAACTGCTGAACCACTGCTCTAGCCCCAGCTTGCTCTTAAAAGATCTTTCTGCTGATCCTTTTTGGGATCCTAACAGTAAAGCAAAAACAATGGACTAGAAAACAGAGAATCCAATGTTTTCACTTACTGAATGACCTTGGCCAAATCCCTTACCCTCTTCTGGGCTTTATATTACACACAGGTAAAGTGGGAAGAGGGAGCGGGGGAGAGAATGGTGGTATTAATGCAATGAATATTCTGTTGAACTGGCTTCGTATGTCTCCATTTTAGTCCCCCTTTAAGTGTAGAAGTTAAAAAGCTAAAAACTGCTGGGTGTGATGTTGCCTGGCTGTAATTTCAGTGGCTTGGGAGGATGAGGCAAGAGAATTGCAAGCTCCAGGCCAATCTCAGCAATTTAGCAAGGCCCTAAGCAACTTATTAAGACCCTGTCTCAAAATAAGGAACGGGTGGGGCTAGAGCAGTGGCTCAGTGTTAGAGCCCCAGGGTTCTAACCCCAACATTACATACACAACTGTCAAAAAAAACAAAAACCAGGGGGCTGGAATGGTGACTCAGTGGTTACTGCACTTGCCTGGCATGTGTGAGTACGTGGGTTTGAACCCCAGCACCACGTATACAACGAAGTGTTGGAGCAACAAAGGTCACATGAAAAACTACATAAAAATTGCTTCTTTCTCTCCCATTGTCCCTCTTTTTAAATAAATAAATAAATAAATAAAATAAAATTGATTAAAAAAAAGGAATGTGGGGATGTGGATCGGTGGTTAAGTGTCCCTGAGTTAAATCCACAGTACAAAAAAAGCTAAAAACTACATACATTTCCAAGAAACCCTTGCAGGTGAGTTTTGGGCACGATTTGGGTTCTAAGTAAGATCAAAGTGGAGCAGAGCCTGGATTGGTGGCTCTGTGGTTACTGCATTTGTTCAGCATGTGCAAGTATACGAGTTCAAACCCCAGCACGATGTACACAACAATGTCAACGAAAGCCACATGAAAAACTAAATAAAAATTGTTTCTCTCTCTCTCACTGTCCCTCTCTCTTAAAAAAAAAAAAAGTGGAGCAGAGACTACATTTGTCTCCTTGTTTCTGAAGCAATTTGGTGTCATCCTCCACTAAAGAGAGTGCAGGGTGCTAGTTCTGGCAATAGCAGCTTGCTTCTTGATTCCAGTTTACTGATCCTCAGGATCACTGATTTAGGGGTGTGACTTGAGAGCAATCAATCTTACAGCTCAGAGAGATAGGAAGGAATATCCTTGTGGGTTAAATCTAGGTCAAATGGGAGTTCTGTTCCTAGAAGCCAAGCCTAAGGCATGTTCTCTCAATCCCTCCTTTATAAGCCCAAGTTCCCTATATTAAACCACTCTCTGCTAACTAAACCTAGCTCTAGGGTTTAGTATAAAAACCTATCTGACTCAGCATTATCAAATGACCCCAAAAGTGTAGTTGTGAAGGAAAGAGAACAGATTGCTTTGTGAACCATATTCTCTGATAAACAATGCTCTCCATAGGGGAAAAAGGCAAGGGGGGATGGGAACCTTTAAAAAAAATTTGTCTAGGACAGCCTCCTTCAAGTCTTTCCTTCTTACAACATCCCTGTACTTTCTCCCTCCCACTCTTCGCTAGGGGGAGGAGGCACAGAGGTTGAACTGCTCGTACAGGATGGAAGGTTGAGTCAGCACAGGCTTTCTTTTCCATCCCCATATTCTTCTATAGGCTGTTATTCTGCTGAAGATGGCATTACCTGCCCAACAAAAAGTAAGTATCATCAGGGGAAGCTTGAGCTAGACTGGAGACCATGTGTCTTCCTTAGCAGTAGGAAACATGCTTACAAACTCCAGGTGCCAAAGAAGCAGGGAGCACCACTACTGACACTCATGCATGGCTCATGAGTGAGGATACCTTTGGCTCAACTTCTTAAACCAATTTCTGGTCTATAGCTTCCTGTAGCAGGCTGGAGACAAAATGAAAAACAAGGTTAAATTGAAGTGGTCTGCTTGGTGGGATGTGGGTACTTTTCACCAGTCCTCTGTAGGACTAACTGATTCCAAGAGCCATCATATTAGAGGTAAGGTTCAGCTGCTTTTCAGACTAAGGTTGTTCTGAATAAAACAAAAGGTTCCAGCAAGAGGAATCTGTGTGAGACACACAGGCAGGAAGCAGAGCTGAGCCACCAGTGACTAGAATAGAAACAGGAAATGGGCCCAGGAACAAGCATACAGTAATGTGCAGCAAGCAGCAGAGACTCCAGCAGCCATAAGGCAGTATTAGGGCTGGAACAGTGTGACTAAGATGGAGAAGCGGATTGGCCAGTCCTGCTACAGAACGAGCTTTCCAAAGAAGGATGGCTACATGCACAGAGTACATACTGCTCTGAGCAGTCTGGGCAGATGTGACAGAGGGGGTGGGTATTTCCTTTTCAAGACTGTGAGAGCACCTGGGCTAAGATTCAAGGGGAACAAGTACAAGCACATGGTCAAATGTAAAGAAAACAGGTCACCAACCTCAGAACACTTAGCTTCACCGGAGAGCATAACTGCTAGTGGCATTTCTGTCATCCCTTAGAAAACATACCATCAAATCCCTAGGAAAGAACTGTAGGCCCTCTCCTATCATGAAATGGACAAAAGGGAACAGAAACAATGTAAGATTAAAATCCTTTGGCCATTTCAATTTTTTAAGCAATCAGAGGATTTGTCATTCCTCCCAAAAAACCCAGACAACAAAAAACTGGCCCTCAAGCTCAGCCAGAAGGCAAGAACCTACAGACCATTCAACAAAGGTTTACTGAATATCTGCCTGTGCTGAGCACAGGACAGTGTTAGATACAGTTCTGTTACCGCAGAAGCAGTGGTGCACTGGCACAGTTATATCCCAACAGAAAGAAAAGGGAAGAAATTCCACATAAGTTATTTCGGCTGGGGTTTGAAGCCAAAGTACAATGACATTAAAGACCAGTTGTGAGGGGCTTGAGATATAGTCAAGTAGCCAAAGATGAGATTGCAAGGATGCCCAGGAGCTGTGGATGGCTGTACTGTTGACTCTGTCACAGGGACTCAGGTCCCAAAAGTACCCACAAAAAACTGGTGCATGCCTGTAATCCCAGCGACGCTGGAAGCCCAGGCAGGAGAACTGCAAGCTCGAGACCAGCGGAGGCAAATCAGTGAGACGTTGGGGGGAGCTACAACGTTGTTTCCAAATAAAAAATAAAAAGGGGCGTATAGCTCAGTGGCACAGCATCCCTGGGTCCAGTACCCAGGACCACAAACAAGGCAAAACAAAAATCCTGGTGATAAGTCTCCCACAACCAAAGATTCTTTAGTAAAATGTATTACAAAGTCCACATCTTGGTATTTCCTTTGAAAGTCTTATTCTTGGTTTTTGGGACCTAACTTCAAGCTTCTAAGTCATTAGACAACAAACCTCTCATGGATATTATTTATGGAGTTATAACCAAAAGAAGTGGGATATGGCCTGAGAAGCTGCCTTTCTAGAAAACCCAGGTGATGTGAGTATTGCAGATGATAGACCACATTTTGAGTAGCAAGGATCTGATTAAAAATTTAGCATGAACCAAGATACTGTGTTCTAAGAAGAAAGGCCTTCAGAACAGGGCTTGTTCCCATCCAACATAAAGGAACCACAGAACCAAACTCTACTCAACATTCCACTGCTGAAGCAATTCCCTCACATTCCTCCAAGCAGATCCTCCAGGTCTGGCCATACTCCACACCTGGAATAACACACACGTGCACAACTGCCTGTTTTGCATCTCATCTGTGTCTTCAATACAAAGGGGCCTGGGAAAATTACAGTGAAACAGAAATCCATTCACATTCCTTCCTTTAGGATATGCTTAGTAAATGTTAAATGGCAAAGAGCTGAGACTTCAGTTTAAAAACGAACAGAGGATCAGATTGTCCATGACTTTACTTGGTAACATCCAAGAGGACATATTTCTCTTGATGTATCAGAGCTAGATTCAAATCCCCACAATTCAGAGCCTTGGGGTTTTTTAAATATGTAATACAGGAGTGGATGCTCAGTACATTTCAATTCCTTTCCTTCTAGGACCACAGTGTTTGTACTTTTCTGGCTTTACTCCTGTCAGATTCTACAGATTCTTCCTCTTTCCAGACCATTCCAAAACAAGCTTTCAGAGACTGAGAACATTAGAGAAGTAAAACATGAGTGCTAATAGGTACTATGTTGTCAAGTGATAGTCAAAGAATGGCTTGGAAACCCAAGTGATTTAAAAAGAAAGAAAGAAAAGGGGGAAAAAAAAGAAAGAAAGCTATCTTATATTTCCTTTCCTTACACCCTTAGAAACCAGACCCTTTCCCTATGTAAAGAGGATCCCAATAAAAATGCTCCATGACAAATTCACTGTCTGTTTTCCTGAATTTTGTTTTTCTTTTGGCAGTACTGGGGATAAAACCCATGTCTGTGCATGCTAGGCCAGCACCGTACCACTGAGCTGCATTCCCCTGCCCTTTTTTTTTTTTTTTTTTGAAGACAATGTCTAAGTAGCTAAGTCTGGTCTTAAACTTGAGATCCTCCAACCTCAGCTTCCAAAGTAGCTGGAATTACAGGCTTGTGCCATTGTTCTCTGCTGAGATATAAATTTGATGTGGACCATTTTCCCTCTTCCCTTTGCTTCCAGAAATATCACACAATCCTGGTCCTCTGCCGATCTCTCTAACTCTGTCGGCTGCTTCCACCTGGTGACTGCAGGCATTGTGCAGGGCTCCATCTGGCTCCTCTCTCCATTCTCCAGTTGCAGCCTCTGAGGTCTACTTCAGTCCACAGCTTAACTATTAACTACCATGCAGACAACTTCCCAACTCTATATCCAGACTCAGCTCTTACCCAAGTTTTTAGTCTTTCATTTCTAACTAGTAACTAAGCAATGTTTTTGGACGCCTTACTATATCATACTTCACAACATAAAAAAAGGAACTTCTGCTCAAAAATGAGGTTCTCCCTATTAATCTATTTCTGTCAATGAGATTTTTTTCTCTCTCTCTTCTACAACCCAAGCCAGTCAATCAAAACCATTAAATCATTCACCTAGCAGAATCCACTTATTCTGATTTCTACAGATTCTTTCCTACATGTCTTCTATGAGGGACTAAGTGGTTACGCAAAGGAGATACTGGTACTGGGGACTGAGCCCAGAGGTGCTTTATCACTCAGCCATATCCTGAGCCCTTTTTATTTTGAGACCTTGCTAAATTGCTGAGTCTGACCTTGAACTTGTAACTTTGTCACAACCTCCTAAGACACTGGGATTACAGGCGTGTGCCATGGTGCCCAGCTATAACTCTACACCTTTTGCCAGAATGAGTTCAATAGTTTTAACTTATTCCCTTGCTTTCACACTCCCCTCTTTTCAAATTACATTATATGCCAATGGATCATTTTGTAAATATCATCTACAGGCGTGCAAGGTCAGCTCCAAATGGTTTATTTAACCAACCAGGGTCTGAACCATTGTAATCTAGCTCACCTTCCTGATATTCCCCACTTCAGGAAACCTGAACAGCCCCCAAATGTCTACACTGCACCCCAGCCTCATCCCAGTTTTGACTCTGTCCAAACTGGATTTCTCCTTTCTAATCAAATACACCCATGTGCAGCTCATATTCTACTTGCTCCACCATATCTTCCTCAACTATTTAGACATGAATGGATCACTTACATTACCAGACTCTGAGGGCACTTATTATAACACTGAGGCACATGTTCTTCTGTTTCATGTCTGTGCTAAAACAAAGGAGGACGCTTGAAGAAAGAAACCATATTATATTCATAACCATGGACCTAAGAGCACAAATGATTTCACAAATCATTCACATCCAGACCTTGTCTGTAATGCCTATTTGCCAGAGTGTCAGATTTTACTCCAGGGACAGGGAACTTACCTATATATTTTTTAATATTCAAATCCTCCAGATCACAAAGGAAATTATAAGTTATCATGCCTGGATTTAAGGCTATAGACAACTGACATCCAGAGGTTTCAAAGCAGTCAGGTAACTTGGCCAGGTTTTTTGTTTTGTTTATTTTCTGAAGATTATGTTGAGAACAGACTTGGAAGTGAAAAGGAAGAGAAAGACAACAGTCAGGAGCCTATAGCAAGCCACCAGATAAGAGGTGACGAAGACCTGAATAAAAATGCTGTGTGGAAAGACAAGGGAAACCAGATTTCAAACCATTTCTAAGGTAGACTTGGATTTTGTGACTGAGTGTGGCTCCCCTTACTGAAAGGGATCCGGCGAAGCACACCACAGAGTGAGGAGAGCTTCCAAGTTGGCACTGGCAGGAAGGGCTGCCCTAACCCAGGAATAAACTGCTCTGAAGCTATAGCTATAAGGCACTCTCATCTCTTCCCAGTCTCTTTTCATTCCATCATTTTCAACCCACAGCCTGCTCTTTCAGATCTCCAAGTCAAATGACAGTGTGAGTGACTACTATTGTTTAGATTAGGACTGTGGCCTCCTAGTCTAATCAATTTTTTCCTCTTCTCTTTCCAAGAATTCCTAACAATTATATCCAATTAGGATCTTTTGAATTGGCAGCAATCAGTACCACTCAAGAAATGCTAGTTCTTGGGTTACACTCCACACCTACTGAATTGGAATATCTCAGGCAGATCTCAATATTCAATCTCCAGGTAATTCTCGATGTGTGCTAAGATCTGAGAAGCACTAGCTAATCTCTTCAGAACTGGGTTTTAAACCCACTTTCCATCAGTCTAAACAAGGTACATGACTGGGGGTGTTGCTCAGTAGCAGAGCACTTGCCTACCATGTGCAAGGCCCCAAGTGTGCTCCCCAGCACGGGGGGGGGGGCAGTTTTGTAAGGTACACTTACAAAACTAATGTAAATTCACTAAAGTGGTACACTTACAAAACTAATGTAAATTCACTACAATGGTTCAGTAAAAACAATTAAGGAAGCATGCATTATTCCAGGGAAACCATATGCACTTGGATGAATCATTTAAATAGAAGCTTTTTTTTTTTTTTTTAAAGAGAGAGATGGACAGTGAAAAAGAGAATCAATTTTATTTAGTTTTTCATTTGACTTTCATTGCTCCAACACTTTGTTGTGTATGTGGTGCTGGGGTTTGAACCTGCATCCTCGCGCATGCCAGGCAGGCACCGTTAACTACTGAGCAACCACTCCAGCCCCTAAATAGAAGCTTTTAAAGAGGTCAAGTCATTCTCAAAAATGACTATAAATCAAAAGTCAGATACCAATGTTCAGGTGAGTTTTTCAAAGATTTTGCTCCCAAATAAAGAAAACTAAAGACCTTAATGAAATGGCTAGAGATGTGCTCACTCATAACTTACAAAAACCTTCTTAATATAAAGTGAAGTTGTAGATGTTTTACAAGATGGATGACAAACCCTAAACTCACCTCCTAAAGCCACTGTCAGTAAGCACAAATAATCTGTTCTCTAAAATGGAGTTTGGGTCTTCCAATAACAATATGTGATGCTTACTTTGCCCTGGCAGGGGAAACAACAATCTGGTAATATCTGATCAAGGTGTCCCCATCAGACACACTTTTGCTAGATGAGCAAAGTTATGGACTCTGCTCAGATTCATTTGTTCCAAGAGTTGGAGTCTACTATATGCCAGGCACTGAGATGGCAACAAGCAAGACACCAAGTCAATCATCAATGCGCTTGCATTTTAAATAAGTAATTTAAAAATACTTGAGATAGGGCTGGAGTGCTGGCTCAGCGGTTAGAGTGCTTGCCTGGCATGTACGAGGACCCTGGTTTGAGCCCCAGCACCACAATCAGAACTAAGTGTCTGAGGAACAAAGGCCAGATAAAGAAATAAATAAAACTGATTCTTTCTCTCTTAAAAACAAAAGCAAAAACAAAAACAAAAAACTTGAGATAAGCACTCACAAGAAGTATGGGTGTTAAGAGTCTAATGCAGCAAAGGAACCAGACACAATCTGGAGCCCTGGATCTCTATACCCGGCCACACATCAGAACTACTTAGGACAGCTTTTAAATATACCAATGCCCCACATCAAACAGCTCAGAACCCTGTGAACTCTAGATATTTTTTTCTTTCCCTTTTTCCCTCCTGTTGTTTGTTTTGGCAATACTGGGTACTGAATCCATTGCACATGCTAGGCAAGCTCTCTACTACTGAATTATATCCTCAGCCCTTTTAATTTTTGGAAAGGGTCTTGCTAAATTGTACAGGCTGGCCTCGAACTCGCAATCCTCCTGCTTCAGCCTTGTGAGTAGCTGTGATTACAGGTGTGGGCCACCACACCCACCTGGCATTAGTTTTTCTTTTCCGTTTGTAGGCACTGGAGATTGAACCCAGGGCACTTAGCCACTGAACTACATCCCAACCCTTTTTTATTTTGACACAAGATCTAAGCTGCTGAGATTACAGGTGTGTACCACCATGCCCAGTTGGCATTAGTTTTCTGAAGATAATCCACTCCCCCAGGTAATTCTATTATGCAGCCATGGTACACAACCACTGGTCCTATAATAGGTGTTGGGGGTACACAGGACAACAACAGTGTCTGCCTTCCAGAAGCTTACCATTTAAGTAAGCAGAACTTTCAGCAAAATGCTTTGTCAACGTGGAACAAAAAATATCAAATGTAGGATAGTACTTCCTGGGTAAAGGGAAGGAGATGTGATCCCAGAGGGGTGTATAAGGTTTTTGCCTACACGTATTAGTGAGGTTTGTTTTCTAAAGATCAATACTCAGACATCTAATTGTTCCTTACACCAGTTTCTATGTCTTAAATATTGCAAGGCTT